>PISX010019632.1:0-37727 GCA_004024625.1 Mellivora capensis
TGCTACCCTAAACATCTGGGAGGTTGAGGAGGTAGCTCTGTTGCCCGGGGGTCCGATGGGAAGTGCCTTCTGGGCGTAATGAAGATGCACACCAATCCTCAGGGAAGACTATGGACCTGACACAGTTTCTCAAGACTGGGGCCATCTACAGGTGTAGTTGTTAGCAGGGTTTCACACAGATTTCCAGTAGAAGGTATGGGGCTGGTTATTAGTTGGCTGGGGTGGTCCTAACAGCGACCACATTCCAGCTGGCTTAAACAGCAGACATCCATTCCTCCTGGTCCTGGAGGCTGGGAGTCAGAGATGCAGGTGGGCCCTGGACTGGTTTCTCCTGAGGCTTCTTTCCTTGGTGTGTAGACCCGTGTCCTCATGTGGTCGTCCCGCTGTGCCTGTGTCCTCATTCCCTTTTCTTATAAGGACCCCAGTCCTATGGGACCACTGTCCACCTTCATGAGCTTGTTTTACATATATCCCCACTTTAAATACCCCATCTTTAAATATGGCCCCATTCTGAGGTCCTAGGGGTGAAGACTTCAACATAGGGATTTTGGGGGGACACAATTCTGCCCATTACAGCTATCAAACATCCTGACTACAAATGGAATTTAGTTCCCATGACCTAAAGTATAATGTTATTCCTTGACACCTGATTACTCACAACCTAGGTTCTAAGACTGATTCAATCACATTTTGGAGTTGCACAGAGATGAATCTAGAGCAACACCCTATGGCCCATCAGGTTTTTTTTAAGTGTGCAATTGTCATTCTAGTCTAATTAACATCCAATGTTAAATTAGTCTCAGGGGTATGCCTGATCATTTTCTGTGTTTGGTTCCCAGAAGCCCCCTCAGAAGCATTGGGAAGACCAAGCTCTTCACAAGTAGGGTCAGTGCAAAAACAGATGATCTTCAAATCTCAGAGAATTGACATGATACAGGTTTATGCCTTATTTGTTTCATATGGAGGTCAGAGAGAATGGGGCTCAGTTTCACCAGGGGACACAGGACGTGGGCTGCCTCTGGTGCATAGCTTCCAGATCCCTTGTGGTGTCAGTGCTCTTCGCTGGGTCCAAAAGCAAGAAAAAGAGAAGAGAAGCTATGGAAAGAGGAGGATTTTCACCACCATGATGGAGTGAAATTATATGACAAAGGGGACCTTCCGTTATGTGGATCATTCCATGGGTTTCATTTAAGTTCATGAACACACCTGTCACCCAAATATTAAAACACCAAAGTAGAAATGGATATGATGTCATGTACATTTTCAAACAGAGAAAGTATATCCCTAAATATACATACACTGGACGAGGCCACCGTGTCACCACAAGGATTTAAGACAAAGACCCCTCGGCAATCATGTGTGAGCACAGAAAAACCAGGAACACGGTCCTGATCACAGCGTCCAAAACGGCCCCCATTCTCTCACTGATGTGGTTCCTGCTTCTTTACCAAGACACAGCCTTTTCTGCCCTCTGTATAGAGGAGAATTACTGAGATACTCAGCCACAGAAACATTCCCACTTCCCAACACTGTCCAACCCAGACGTCAGGTCCTTCATCCTTAGAACCTCCCCATATTACTCACCCATATACAAACCCTACCACAGGTTTGTTCTAACACCTTCCTACAGAGATGGCCCACAGCCCCCGTGGTTTGTGTTCACTCTTGCCACAACGAATATTTAGACCAGCCTGCCCAACCATAGGTGTGTTTCTGGTGGGCTTCCTATCATTTATCCAAAGATCCCTTTCTTCTTTCAAAAAGTGGAAATACTTTAGAAATCTGCCTTTAACAAATGACTTTGGATCTGCATTCTAAAAACCACGTTCTTCCAGCTCAAGGCAATTAAGTCGGAAAGACACAGATGCCATTGTAAAGTAAACATGTATATCTATTGTCAGTTAGAAAATACATTGTGCATAAATAACTCATTCTTGATGTGAAAGTCATTGTGGGCAGAACCCGTTCATATATTTAATTTGAATAAACTTAAAAGGATATGAAAGTATCATCTGCTATGTTTTTGGATAGCAGATAAATGGTAGGTCACTAACATTTAGATCCCTAAATCTTATAAGGTGAACGTGATAAAATATGTAGTATGATCATAAATAAAACCCTATTAAAATTGTCCCCCACCATCGTTAGGATTCTGATAATCATAAAACTTGCTTTAACTGATTTTAGGAAGCAAACTACACTTTTCCTTGCCATTTGGGTTATCGTAGAAACATCGTTTCATTGGCCACACACTTTGGTTGTCTGCAAATACGAGGCAAAGAAAGGGAACTGATGGGAGAAAGACAGTCATGGTGGACCCAATGGCATGGAACCAACAAACACCTTGGTTGTCTGCAAATATGAGGCAAAGAAAGGGAACTGATGGGAGAAAGACAGTCATGGCGGACCTAATGGCAAGAAACCAACAAACCATTTGTTGCCAGTATTTTGTTGAATACCTACCTTGGGATCAGCTCTTTTGTAGGCAATCCAGATTGGTCTTGACAAGGACTAAATTGGATGTCATGTTAGGTAGACTTCCATCAGCTTTCATGGTCAGATGATGACATCTCCAACTTGAAGACCCCCTATTTTATTAGGTATTAATCACATATCCATTGGTTCTGTAGCTAACAATTTTCTTTTGTGGGTATACAGAAAAATAAAACACCATTAGATTTTATGTTCTCTTTATTGGTAACTTGATGTTTTGGATTTTCTTTTGGACAGAAATGTGGTCACAGAATCTTTTCCCCATGGCTGAGGTGTATTTCATGTGCAATAAAGTCACCCGTGCAGCCTGTGAGAAGAGGTTCGGTGACAGATGGCTCTGAGCCTAGTCTCCTGGTCCCGTATGGAGCAGTGATCTGTCTGATGTCAGTGGTACGGAGAGACCCCTGCGGGAAAGAAAACAGGCTTGTAACAGCAGAGCACACCAGGGAAAGCAACTACAGATACGACTTTGTGAAATGATGCTTGATTATCCTAAAGAAAAACAAAAATTATTACATCAAGTGTTCTTTTCTGACATTTATCTTTTACTTCAGGCCAGGGCTGGGTGTAGACTTTCTTCAGTAAAGACACTGCATAAAACTGCATGGCGGTTGCATTTTGTTTTCTGATAGGAAGTAGTCCTTTTCAGCGCCAATGCCAACTGAGCCTTTACATATTAAAAATAATTTTTGTTTTGCGGAAGTGGGTTTCTGGCAATTACTAATAAATACCATGTGGTTCAGATACAAAGGCAAATGGGCAAAAGACATAGGGAATTTTTTTGGAGGTGAGGCTCCCAGTTGAGACCTGGAAATTGGATGCGTACATTGGGGTCATGCCATATTGCTGACTGTAGTGAATCTTTTTACATTTTCTTTTACATGAGAGTGCCATATAAAAATGTCTTGAACATCGTGGTAACATACCCTCAAATGGAAAAACATCAAATCTTATACCCACTGAGAGGGTATAATTGTGGTGTGCATGTGTAACAGAGACTATTGGATAAAATATGGATAGCTGTGGTCTATACAATTTGGGGGATCTTCTAAGTATTAATTCCATTCCCCAATGTAATGGCTGATGTTCCCCTTTAGAGGGCTTTGAATCATTCACAAGATAGTGTATCATTTCAAGACATTTTAACATTTCTGGCATAGTCTTATAGTCCAATCCATATGACCTAATGGATGTTTGCATTATTTTCTGATGTTTTGTAACATACTACTCCACCAGGAGTTTCAGAAAACACGTTCATGATCTCATAGCTTGGGTGGGATAGCAAGATTAAATCCAATTGTTGCCTGGGCTGCATGTTCATCTGGAAGTTCTGGGTATTTGCTTTCATATGGTTGTGGAAGGAAGGTCCTGTCCATCTGTCAGTGGCAGAAAGGGAAGCCCAGTGCCTAGAAGTCACCCTTCTCTCAGTTTGCAGCTTGACCATTTGCTTTCTTCCTGGTGCCCTGTAGGGGTGCACCTGCTTATCTCTCTTTTAAGGCCACAGGTGAGGAAGTATTTCAGGGCCACTAGGAACAATTCCTCTTGTGATGAACTCAGAGTCAACCGCTCAGTGTCCTAATCCTGGAAAATAAATCCCATTACATCCACATTCCCACCCATTCTCAAGGGGATTAAATTATACAGGGTATGTGCCACCAGGGGCCAGGAATCAGCTGGCCATTTGACAACCCCGCTTGCCACAGCATCCTTGTCTTTTACAACAACCACTATTTTTTTTTCTTGCAGTTTTTATTGAGAAATACAGCCTGAATGCAAAGGAGTAAAATGTCCTTCTTTTCACATTTACTTGCAATCCCGTTGAGTCGTACAATCAATCTCAATATACTCATGGATGTTATGATATCTTTGATTGACCATGCAACAGTGTAAGGCTATAATGCCTATAGCTTTACCGTGATTTTTGAAACACAGCCATTGGGCAAGTCTTCCCATCTATGAATTCAGAAAGAGAGACACTTTGGGGCTCCTTCACCCAATTCTAACAGTTTATGTGTGTCGAGGCGTCCCCATACCAACTGGCAATTCTGTAGGGCCGTGTTGGATATCCCTACAATTCAACTCAATTCTGACACATCCGTTTGGAAAAAGCATTAGATCCCACAGGTTAAGGGTTCATTTCAACAAGCCTACTCTCGACCCCCCTTCAGATGCCTGTCATAAGTCTTCTGACCAACTGGAAGTTGGTCAAATAACTTGGAGGTCCCATGACCCCCTCTCCTTGGGTTTGATTAATTTGCTAGAGTGGCTCACAGAGCCCAGCAACCTGTTTTTTCAAAATATTTCAAGTTTATCACAAAAGACACTAAAGGATATGAACCAACAGCCAGATAAAGAGATACATAGAGCAAAGTCGTGAACAAATGAGCATTTGTCCCATAGAGTTTAGGGTCCAGAACAGAGGCAAATGGAAGCATTTTTGTTCCCCAACCATGAAGATCTCTGAACCCTGTCCTTTCGGGATTTTATGGAGGCTTCATCAAATGAGCATGATAGATGAAGTCATTGGCCACTAGAGATTGATTTCACCTTCAGTGCCTCTCCTCCTGGGAGGTCCTGGAGTGGTATTGAAATTTCTATCACGAGGCTGGTTTCCCTGGCAACCAACCCCCATCGATAGTTGCTTTCTTAAATTACCTCATCACACAACAAAAGTTACTTTGACCTTTCTCATCTCGGGAAATTCCAAGGGTTTTAGCAGCTCTCAAGCAGAAATGGGGCAAAAGATCAAACATATACTTCTTATAAATCACAATCATCACAGATATTCACTGGTTTTGGACCTCATCCCTTTGTATCTACACTGTGTAGTTATTTGGCACTTACTGAGAAATTTCCACTTGGTGCTTAAGCTATGGATATAACTCTTGCAGCACCAGTTTTGGGAGAGTTCTAGGAGGATGTCCACTTTGGTCTGTGCCTGGTCTTTGTCTTTGCAGCATTAACGCAGCAACGGGGGAATATCAGTGCTTTTGTTCACAGTCAACAATTTCTCTCAAAGCTCAAGCCAGCATCAACCCCCTGTATGACCCCGCTGGTCTTCTGAGATTTCCCTGCTGTAGTTTTTGAATGTTGGTATTGGTAGGGTGAGGTCTGGAGCTGATGCCTAAGAAAGAATTCTTTGCTGCAAAAAGTTGGTTTTATTAAAGCCCAGGGACAGGACCCTTGGACAGAAAGTGCTACTGCTCAGGGGCTGTGAGGAATAGCTCTTTGTATACTTGGGAGTTGGGGGAGGTAAGGCAAAGTGAGGTTTTCAAAAGAACTTTCATGTGCTAAAGAAGACCTATGCTAAAGAAGACCTACAGGATACTGGGGGCCTTGCCATTGTCAAGTAAAGGTTGTTTTTCTCTCTAGCAAAGCATTAACATTAAGACAGTTGGGAGTTTCCTTCTGGAATTTAGGTTATTGATAAGAATGCTTTTTTCTTGTAAATCACTAAGACGGTTTGTAAACTAAGGGAGGCCCCAAGTTGCACTGGACTGGAACCTCTATAAATTAACCATTTGTTGTTGTTGTTGTATTTACTTCCCTTATCTTTAGGGCATCCGAGAGTGCCTCAGAATGGTCCCACACATCCCATTGGGGAGTGAGGGTGGGCATTGTGGGGTGTCAGCTTGTGCTTTGTCTTCCGCTTGCTTCTGTCCCCCTGTCATTCCCCACATTAGTATCAGGGTATGGGTGCCTCTAAGATTTTGACGTGTGTTTTTCCTAGTATTTCTGTCTATGATCACACTGGCCCAGACGCCTGGTCGACGGTCTCACACAGTGTGGGCATCTCAAAAGTCTTCTCTTCTGTAATGTCCAGGTACTCGTACATCAATTTCCAGCAATCATGTCCTTCCTTCTCTATCTTTATGGAATGAAATTCTCTAAGGAAACAAAACCCTGGAGAAAGGCAGTGGAGGTAAATCTCAAAGAGGATGGTCAAACGTAGAAACCAGAATGAAAACATGGCCATCACTGAGTCATATATGCCAGTGTCGAGGGTTGAGCTCTGTTGTTCTCAAGGACATGCTGAGATGGTAACCCGCAGTCCTCCAGAATCTAACGTTATTTGGAAATAGGGTCGTTTAAGATGCTGTTAGTGAAGATGAGGTCCTACTGGAGTAGCGTGGGACCTGAATCCAACATGACTGGTTTCCTTATATGACAGAAGGTCATGTGAAGACACAGACACGGAGGAGAAGCCACATAAAGATGGAGGCAGAGATGGGAGGGACGAAAGGATGTCTGGAGCCCCAGAAGAGGACCCTCCCCCAGAGCCTCAGGAGGGAGCTCAGCCCTAAAACACCTTGATTTTGGATTTGTAGGATCTGGAACTGTGAGATAGGAAGTTTCTGTTCTTTAAATCCACTTGATTTGTGATGTATTGTTGGGGAAGCCATAGGGAGCTAATATAGCCAGACATACCTGAACACTTTTTATCATGGGGTGCACTCATTCCAAAGACAGCTGAAGCAAGGCTTCCCATCCCAAAGGCTGAGTGACCATGAGGTCCTGAAAGTTCCCCTGTTTCCTTTACCTTGAATCACGGCTGCCCTTCTAGGTGTGTTTGACCAACGGATTGTGGCTTTGGAGTGTTGTGTGTGCCCCGGACTTAGGCTGTAAGTTCACTTTGTCCCTCTTGGCATAGGATCCTAATATCTTCAGAACCTCAATCTGTGGGACATAAAGATGAGGTACCCCATGGGGAGCAGCTTCAGACATCCGTCTTCCTCTGCAGAACGCAGGCCTGGCTGAACCTCTCACTGAAGGCAGCCACCTGAGTGAGACCGGACTAGTCCAGAGGGAAACCAGTAGGCCACTATACATGTTCATGAGAAATAGCAAAACATAGCGTTAAGGCATCGCACTTTGAGGACAACTGAGGACCATGTGTTAAGGATAATCATTTTCAACACTGCTGGATACCTGTTTCATAGAACCCTGCCCTTTACTGGGTTTTTTTGGTCCCTTGTGGTCCTTCTTTGATTATGTCTCATTTTCTTTTGCTCTCCTTTTCTTTTACACCTTTCTGTTCCATTCTTTCTTTCTCTTCCCTCCCATTCTCTTTGCTGCCTTCCTCTGTCCCTTTCATGTCTGGAGTCCCACATAAGTAGCTGGAAGTCCCCAACATGGCCCCCATTGGTACCAGCAAGTGCAGGATTAGCCAGTCTACTCTCGGCAGAACCCAGAGTTGGGGCTCACCACATGCTGCAAATCACAAAATAGGAAGACTAAACAACATTAGGCAGAATATTAACAATTCCAAGTTGGGGAGCTGGAGATGCAGCCTCCAACCTGACAAGGTCAGCCTGAAAGACAAGGGTGCATCATAGGAACTCATGCTATTTAACTGAGCCCCAGACAGCCACCAAGTACTGAGAGCTGAGGTCTGAGAGCCAGGAATTGGGCAGGAATGACTATAAGCCCTTCCATGCAGGACTCTAGGTCAACGATGAGAGAGAATGAATAAAGATGAGCTCCAAGGTGCCAGAAGTCAGGAGGCCTGCCATCATACTGCACTCACCACACAACTGTGTCAATCAGAATATTTTACCAGGGCTTTGCACTGCAAATTGCTTCCTCAGATTTTTTCCCCCCCATAACACATATACTTGGTTTTGCATGTCTTTTTTTTTTTTAATTTTCAAAATATTTTGGAAGCATCTGCATAATCATCACTGGTTGAATCCATTTGTGCTCCAAATATGTTTAAAATATGCTTTTGACTTCACAACCAGCTGAGTCATCGTATGGTGCTGATACATAATCAAGCTTCTTGATCCAATTTGATTTGAATAGTAAAGTATCTTGATTTTTTTTTTTACTTATACTTCACTTGATTTTTATATCATTTCCATAAGGAGAATGGCTGAAGTAGCTTTATTTTTTCCTTGCAAGAAATTTCCATCCTGTGAAGTGCCTCAGTTTTCATGGAAGGCTTAACCCAAATGTACACATATTTCTTTGTTTTATTTTATCTATCTATCTATCTATCTATCTATCTATCTATCTATCAATCTATCATCCATCCATCATATCCATCCACCCATCCATCCATCCATCCCTGAATCTATCTATCTATCTATCATCCATCCATCATATCCATCCACCCATCCATCCATCCATCCCTGAATCTATCTATCTATCTATCATCCATCCATCATATCCATCCATTCATCCATCCATCCATCCATCCATCCATCCATCCATGAATCTATTTATCTACCTAATCCATCCATCTATCCGTCCAGTCATCCCTACATCTATCTATCCATCCATTTATATATTTTAATCCAACCATCCATATCTATCTCTCTATCTATCATCCATCTATCTCTCTATCTATCATCCATCTATCTATCTATCTATCTATCCATCCATACATCCACCTACCCATCCATCCATCCATCCACCATATCTATCTATCAATCATGTATCTACCATCCTTTCCTACATCTATCTATCCATCCATCCATTCCTATATCATTTATCCATCCTATCCATCCATCCATCCATGCATACTTATATCTATCCATCCATGCTTCCTCATATCTATCCATCCATCCATCCATATCTATCATCAATCTATCTGTCTATCTATCTATTCCTATATCCATCCATGCATTCACATCTATGTAACTATCATCCATCCATCCATCCTTATATCTATCCATCCATCCATCCACCCATCCATCCCTCTATTTATTTATCCTGTCCATATATCTATCCATCCATGCATCCCCATATCTATCTATCTATCTATCCATCCTTCTATCATATCTATCTATCCATCCTTGCTTATATCATCTACCTAGCTATCATCCATCCATCCCTATGTCTGTTTATATATCTATACATCCATTCATCCATCATCTCTCTCTTTCTCCAAATCTCAATATTTATTTATTTTTCCCTATGCTTATCAGTAACACTTAATATTGTGTGGAAAAGCCACCACTGGTAAATTCCACACATCTGGAAGGTAGACATATAGAAAGCAGAAACACAATTCTTGGTGGGTTTTTTTGTGTTGTTGTTGTTGTTGTTGACTCATTATAGGAAACACATCTGCAAATTCTCTACTGAACAGGACAGAGAAACACAGGAGTCCCTCACATACATAGACATGGTGTCACATACATAGTGACACATACACATACATAGTGACACATACATAGACACCATGTAAATTTATTACATGTTAATAAGCTGTCATCAAACTTCAGACTGTGTATATTACACAATTCTCCCTATATAGAGATGTCATATTATCATAAATGTAAATATAGGATATCTAGATATAGCAGATCAATATATATTGATCACAGAGACATGGATCCTCAGCTACCACCCCCTTCCTATCTATCCTTCTCCAGACGTAATCACCATTATGAACTTTATGTGCACCTCTCTAGCTTCATTTTACCCCAAATAAGCTGCATTTATTTATGTTAAAATAAAGTCTGCATTTATTCCTAAATAATTCTAAAGAATTTCTAGAATTTTTTTTTTCTAAAAAAACTAGAGATTACTTACAGTATATATCCAGGAGCCTTTAAAAATCCTACTTTAGGACTACATTTGAATATTGGCTTCAGGTTGCTATCCAAAGCATGTGCCTGATTTTCATTCATTTCTTTTTAAAGAGTGCAAGCAACAAGGGTAAAATGGGCTTATACTTTTCATATTAAGGCCACCCTATGTGAAAAAGAATCTGGAAAACTTAGATATGCAATTGAAGTTCCCGATACATTTGCCCCTTTTTATAATTTTGAAAAATAGAGAAATTGGGATTGCTTCCATCTTAGAAATATCTACTCCTCCATAATTAGCAACGATGTATTATATGTAGTGTCTGAGAGCTTGACTATGTTTATTTGAAGTTTTAATGAAAATTTATGAGGAACCAAATTAACTATAGTTTCATAGTGATTTAATTGTAATGCTGTCTGTGGAAGGAGGCCCGGGTTAAATAAAATAATCAATTCTAGGCTGATGATGGTATGATTTCAAATTCTAAGTAAATTTAAAGGTTTTATATACATATATATCTCCATCAGGAACAGAGTCAAAATCAATTGTGAGAAGATGGTCAGTAAAATATAATGAGGCAGAAAATTGAAATGAAAAATGCTGAAGGGACTCTAAAATATTAATGGAAATGCTCTTAGATGAAGTTGCTTAACTATAAACGGGAAAAGCTAAGGCGAATCTGATTAGCTGTTTCTTAATTAAATATTTACTTTGCTCGGCAATCTCATCTCATTTTTTCATAGTTGCAGGACGTGTTTGCCAAAACTCAGCTATTTAGCTGTGAAGATGCTTTCTGGTGACACACACACACACACACACGATGATACCATGGACTCCAACAAGACAGGCACTGGGAGATTATCTGGACATGCAAGCTTGTGCATCATAGAAGGCTTGTTTTTCATTAACACATTCAGCACTGGCAGGGCCCGCCATGGGTGGCTGGCCCTTGATTCAAATCGGGTTTTCCAAATGAATCAGGTACACCTGCTTCCTGCAAATGCGGGGCTAGTAGGAAAGGCCTATGTGTAAATTAATGTCTTCAAGGTATCACATAAAATACTATGACCTGAAATGAATGTAACATTGTGTGTCAATATCCTTCAAATAAGAAGAAAATTACTATGACCCAGATGCTTATGACCCAAAAGTTTATTGGTCACATCCATGAGGAAGTTTTTTTTTTTTTTTGGTTCTTTTTTTTTTTAATTTTTTTTTTTTTTAAACAAATTTTTATCCCCAGGGGTACATGTCTGTGAATCGCCAGGTTTACACACTTCACAGCACTAACCCTAGCACATACCCTCCCCAATGTCCATTACCCCACCCCCCTTTCCTGACCCCCTCCCTCCAGCAACCCTCAGTTTGTTTTGTGAGATTAAGAGTCACTTATGGTTTGTCTCCCTCCCAATCCCATCTTGTTTCTTTTCTTCTTTTTCTGTCCCCCTTGTCCCCCATGTTGCATCTCCACTCATGAGGAAGTTTTTGAAAGGACAGTCGAACAATGTTTACTCAAGAATCATGTAGATACCAAGGCATGATGAGTGGAAATTCGGCAGGGAAATTAAATGAAGCAAGAAGGAATTCATCAAGGAATGCATAGGACCATTTACAAAAACAAAAACAAAAACAAAAACATACAGCTGTCTGGACTTGGTTCACAGGTGCAATTGGTTAATCCATTACCGGGGTGAGGATGGTGGTGGTCATGGAGCTGAAGGGAAGGGAGTATCTAGACAGAATTCGATGGTAGAAAAGGCAGGAAGTGATTACATCTTCCCTCTGGTAGAGTCTAGACGAATGGACGTCAACTGGGGCAAATGCTCCCATAGGGGACATTTGTTAAAGGAATGTAACAGTTGCCCTCAGGACAACGAGATTGAGGGTGCAACCACAGACGGTGTTCGATATCCGAACACTCAGGACAGCCCCAGATTAGAGTGATCATGGCCATAACATGGTCATAACATGGACCATCACATGGTCATGAGTTGAGGTTAAGAAATGGTGCTTGACAGCAACGTGTGTGTAATCAAGCAAACTAATTTGGTTAAAAACACTGAAATGGAGAGTCTGAGAACAGAAGAAACACTAATAAAGCTTAAAGAAAACTGACAGAGGAGAAATTGTAAGTGGTCTGAAGAATGAAATTCCAAAAACAGTACACTACGTAATACGTGAGTTAACATTCTCTATTTCTTCACATCTTATGAAATCATAGTTCTAATGAAGAGAACATGGACGCACCAGAGGTCAATATTGTGCCTCTCCTTGTTGGAAGGGAACCAAGTGGACAAAATCCCCGTTGTGGGGTGGACTCAGTCATATACAGAAAGGACCTGATTAAAATAAGCCAGTCTTTTCCTTGTAAGTAGGAGGAGACTCACACATGATGGACACACTTCTATGAAGTCTTTCCTCGTTCTGCTAAAGGGGATGAAACATACAATGGCAAGTAATCCATCACCTCAAATGGATCTGTCCAGCCCCATATCAATAAACTTGCTAATATGTCTTTTAATTATATCCAGACAATGACTTAGTTGTTTCCTGCAAGCAAATGCCTCTCGGAAACGCAACGTGTTTGTTAACTATGTTGAATGAATGTGGTCTCCAAGACATTAACAAGATGCATGTGCGTTCTTAGTTTCAAATGTTTATGATACAAACAAATGCTATTTAAGTTGACTTTGTGACATGTTCTCCTTTGTTTTAATGAAAAATGGGATATTATCATCGGAGAATGGATTATGTTTCAGGGAACGTTTAGCCAATGCCAAATTTTCATATTTGTTGCTGGTGATGGTAGAAATGATAATGGTGTATATGGCGGGGGGAGAGTAATGGTGAACACATTAGTAAAATTTTCAAGGAAAAGATAATAGTCATTGGTACTATTTTTGTATGCCTCAATTTCATTAGTACGGTCTGATGAGGTGTAAGAGTTACTTCTGAAAGATCTGGAAATTTTCATATAAATTCTATAAATCTGGGAGTGTTTTAGAATCAGTATGATGAAATGAGGGAAAGTCATTTATGCTCTATAACTGGAAAAAACCATCAGCTGTTTGGAATTGACACTTTGAAGAAAACCATCAACACAACTAAAAGGCAGCCTCTGGTATGGGAGAAAGTATTTCCAAATGACATATCTGACAAAAGATTAGTATCCAAAATCTGTAAAGAACTTACCAGGCTCAACACCTAAAAAAAAACAAATAATCAATCCAGTTAAGGAAAGCACAGAAGACATGAACGGACTTTTTTTTTGTTTTCCCCAAAGAAGACTTCCAGAATGACGCACGACATATGAGAAAGATGCTCAACATCTTCACCACCATGGAAATATAAATCAAAAAGCACAGGCAGATGCCACCTCACACCGGCCAGAATGGTAAAAATTAACAAGTCAGGAAACAAGTGTTGGCGAGGATGCAAAGAAAGGGGAACCCTCCTACACTGTTGCTGGGCATGCAAACTGGTGCAGCCACTCTGGAAAAGAGTAAGGAGGTCCCTCAAAAATGATAGATAGAGCTACCCTATGACCCAGCAATCTCACCAGTGGGTATTTATCCAAAGGACCCAAAAATTCTGATTTGAAGGGGTCCATGCATCCCGATGCCTATAGCAACAGCGTCAACAAGAGCTCAATTGTAGAACTGATACTTTGAAATGTCCTGTCTCATTTGTCCTTCCTTCTTTCTAGGACCAAGGATCATTTTACTTTGTGAAAATAACTAAAATTTTCTCTCAATGTTTTGTTATAAAGCTTGTTTGGCCACCTGTGTGTTTAGCGTCAGGGTCTTTTTCTGCATAAACAAACTTAAACAGGGTAACAAAGGTCCATAGTGGAGAGGTCCCCATAGGGCTTGATTTTCCTTCCCTAATCGCATTGCAAATCAATGATGTACCAGTCTTTGGATGAACATACAAGGAAGACAATTCCTTTGAAACTGATACTGTAGAAAGGATAGTAACCTTCTTCACAGACCAGCGTTTACAGAGATCTTCAATAAAATCCAGTATCATACTATTCATATGAATAAATATTTATATTTGAAGTTAAATATTTATCACTTCAAAGTTAGATAAACTCATTTTAGAAACTAGAAAAACACAGAAAACTCAGAGAAAAGAAAACTTACCTCACCACCTAGAGAATTGTTACCATTGTTTTATACTTTACCATTCTTTCCAGAGATAGATAAATGACTAATAGATAGGTGATAGATAGATAGATAAATAGACAGATAGATATGATGGATGGATGGATGTGTGGATGGATGTGTGGATGGATGGAGAGATATGATGGATGGAGAGATGGATGTATGGATGGATGTATGGATGGATGGAGAGATGGATGGATGGATGGATGGATGGATGGATGTGTGGATGGATGGATGGATGGATGGATGGAGAGATATGATGTATGTATGTATGCATGGATGGATGTATGGATGGATGTGTGGATGGATAGACAGATATGATGGGAGGATGTATGGATAGATAGTAGATAGATGGACAGACAGACATAGGGATGGACAATGGATAGATAGATAGTTATTAGATGTGATGGGTGGAGGGATGAGTAGACAGATATGCAGACATGTATAGGAACATAAATATATACATATTAAATGTACAATGTAGTAAATGTTCTAAAAACATTTAACAAAATTATATATGTATATAAATATTTGTGTATATAAAGTGTCATAGTCTACTTGACATTCTCTACTTGACCCAACTTTCCCACTCTTATATTTTTTAAATTTTAAACTAGATGATTTTTTCCCCTGTTAAAGCTTAGCAGAGAAAATGTTTAAGAGAAAATGTATTGATTTACTAATGGGCGAAGAGAAATGGTTTTGAGTAAAATAAAAGTACTGTATCAAGCCATACAACTACATTAACATTTCTTTTTGACCAAATCGCTATTTTTCAGTTATTTGGCTTCTATAAGTAATTCTTGCAAAATGTTGTTGCCTTAAGTTTCAAAGTGAAAAAAGGGGACAAATGGTGTGATTAGAGAGGCTGAAATAGTATTTTCATTCCTATGATGGAACAGGTAATGAGGATGCCTGGAACACACCTGATTCATACAAAGGAACCATTCCTACATCCCCAAAATTCAATAATATCCACTCAATAAAGGTGTTGAAAATCCCCCACTACCTCAATCTAGGGGCAGAATTTTGCAATAGTGAGAACATATCGATACGCATAACACATAAAGGAATCAAGTACATTTTTTTTAAAAAGGAAAAAAAAAATCAATAGGAAACAAATCTGGGGGCATTAATAGACATTTCAGAGAAAATGAAAAAGTCTGGCCAAACAAGAAATGAAAGGCTTTTCATCTTCGATAGGAACTGAGGAATTGAAAAAAGAGGACAGTCAGCACTAGCATATTGGAACAATTAAACTGTCCCATGGAAACAGGTGTTTGTGAGCTGTGGGCCAGTGGGAATACAGCACTTTGGGGATATAAATGGGTGTACCCTGGGACCTGGCACCTGTTCTCTTCAACCGGACTGTCTTAGGACCAGACTACTTCTGAATAAAGCAGAGTAGGAGGTGTGCACCAGCATTGATTAAGAGAAAAAAAATAAGAATCTAAAACTGAAAACAATGCAGATGTTCCAATACAAGACAACAAATAAGTTTGTTACTTCCATATACTTGAAATGTTATATGTTGGTGAATATCATTTAATTGCTACTATGTGATGTTGGATTTATAACGTGATGTTGAGTAAGAAATGCAATTAGCATAGGTTTCTACAGAAGAAGGTGAATTTATACAACACATAAAGCCACAGTGGACATCAGGATATCATGTTCAAGGATATCTAAGTACAGAGAAAAATAATAAGCAGGAGGTAAGAAAAAATAGACAGGAATCCATGTCTTTTTTTTTAACCAAACATTTAATTTTTTTTAAATTTTTTATAAACATATAATGTATTATTAGCCCCAGGGGTACAGGTCTGTGAATCGCTAGGTTTAGACACTTCACAGCACTCACCATATCACATACCCTCCCCAATGAAGAATCCATTGTCTTAATTGACAGGCAAAGGGATTATGCTTTCTGGAGTAACTCCATGTGCACTGATTGCTCAATGTTTATTTTAGGCATAACAGGGTTAATTTTCCTACTTCTGATGCCTACTAGACATGCCATATGTAATTTCACACATAAAAATACTTCAACAATATTTAGCTGTAATCGCATGGATTTTTGTTAGGTAAAATCAATAGCTATCAGCCTTCCTTAGTCAGCATCTCAACTTGGAGCCAAAATGACGTGACTTTCTTTCGATGTCCACCGCTTCTGACCTCAGGCTAGACCTGACACTTCTTCCAAGACACTGGGGCTCAACATATGCCAAGGGTGGCCCAACAGAAGCCCAAGAATTTTGCAGAGAAACTGGAGAACGAGAATCTATGGCATGGGATTGGCTTCTCCTTGAGCGGGTTTTGAACCACATTCCGCTGCTCCCGAGGGAAGAACCTGAATCAGTGACGAAGACAGAAACAGAAGCACAGAAGCAATTTGAAAGAATCCTGTATATTTGACAAGATTGGAGAACCAGCTTCATAGTTGGAATTTCTAACAGAGAAGTCAATGCTCTACCCCATTTTTTTTTTCCTTTGGGTTGCCCCTTCATTGGTTTGAGCTTAGTGTTTAATCCCTGTATGAGAAATTGTCTTCAATTGTCCTGAATATTCTGTTAAACTCACTGGCTCCAAGGCAACCCAATGCTTCAGATCTTGACATGGGATCAATATCACTCAACTGAAACAATAAGATACGTTAGACATTTTACCTACTCAATATGGCTTATTCCATAATTGATGAAAATTTTCAAAACCAGCAGAAAGAATTTTAAATGTACTCTGCTGTTGGCATATTTAATAATGCATGCAAAGAATAAAGCAAAAAAAAAAAATCCCTCTGGGATACCACTCACACTCAGAAGGCTTCTTTGCATGACGACAGGACATAATTCATGAGCATATAATTTGAAGATCATTGAATTGACTAACTGATGGTATGTGGGATGTTGACACATGTACTAACAGCAGTTAGACCTTGCAAAGGTCAAGCTTGTAAATGGATAAAACGGGAACAGAATTCAGGTACCCTGTGGGTCCTTTCCCTCAAGAATGAGAGTGTATCACTCAAAAACCATAAATGTGGGATCACATTGGGAAAGCTCATGTGACTAAAAGGGAATTCAGTACAAAGATTGGTAGGACAATGGAGTTGAACGTACACATCACCTGTTCACATTTTAAGCCATCATTTCCAGATTGAAACTTTTAAAAAGGGGGATACTGTGAAGAGCTGAGGGGAGTGACCATGTTTCAGAGTAACTGATACAATGGTTCATTGGGTAATTGTGGTCACGTCACTCACCAATGAGCAAGCGGTTCTACCTGCCCATCTGGATTTGGGAGAACTCTCCTGAGAAAATGAACCAATAATACGTGTATATTTACAGAAGGCGACTTAGTTTAAAGGGATCATGGTGTGGATGAAGTTCAAAGACCATCTGCTGAACAATTCCCTCTTAGTTGGGGAGCCCAGTCTTTTCATTGTATGCATGCCTTCAACTGATTAGACAAGCCCCACCCATGTTATGAAGGGCAATCTGCTATTCTTAACATCCACCCACACAAATGTGAATCTCATCCAAAAACAGTGTACAAGCTGACACATCCAATTAACTATCACATCACGTTGAACTAAACCTACTGGCGAGGTGAGTTCTTGCATATGCCACTAATGTTGGACATGGCCACATCATTGTTTTGGCCAACTGGGGTGTGTAGAGGGACACTGTGACAATTTCCCCCTTACTAACCTATAGATTCAATGCAATTCTGGTCAAAGCCCAACAGGCTTCAGGTAGAAATTGGCAAGCTGATTTTAAGATTTATATCTAAAGTCAAGGGACCTAGAATATCCTTAAGAGACTTGAGAGAAAAAAAAATGCAGGACTTACACTAACGGACTTTCAGAATTACCAAAGAGCAGAAGTCGTTAGGCAATATTGTACTATCATAAGGATCCATCAGTAAATCGATCAACAGAACAGATACATGACTCCGGAACAGACCCATACCTTTTTAGAACTTAAATTCAAGTTAGGTAACATATAATATACTAGTTTCAGGGGTAGCATTTAGTGATTCATCAGTTGCATATCACACCCAGTGCTCATCACATCACATGCCCTCCTTAATGCCCATCCACAGTTACCCCATCCCCCACCAACCTCCCCTCCAGCAGCCCTCAAGTTTGTCCCCTAGAGCTAAGAGTCTCCTACAGTTTGTCTCCCTCTCTTGTTTTTATCTTATTTTAGCTTTCCTTATGGATTTTGTCTACACTACCAAACCAATTCCCTGGGCAGAGGGTGGGATTTGCTCCACTAATTATGCCAAAATAAGTTATCTTTACAGAAATAATAGACTTTAGCCCATCTCACACTGCAAACAGAAATTTAAAAAAAAAATTGTGGTGGATTTGAGATCTGAACACAAAAGATAAAACAACTATTATCTCCATAAATTAGGGAAAAGCAATGGCCACAGGTCCCAGGAAAATATAATCATAGGGGAAAAAGGTGGACGGGTTGGACTTTACCAAACTTGGAAAACAATGTAATCATTGAAAGTCATCATAAAGAAAATGAGGAGGCAAGCCACAGATAGTCTGAGATGAATATATATTTGCTGTATTGTATATGGGGTTGTCTTCATGCTGCACATTCTATATGCTACACATAATCTTATATTAAATATATTACATGAATGTAGATAGATATGACATAGCTATATTGGCAGAGGATAGGTAAATTCAGATAGATGATAGATTATGCAGATACAAAGACGACTGATGATAGAAAGCGCAGTAAAAATGTTAATGGCAGAAACCAGGAGGGGTATATAGGTATTTACTGTAGAAATGTGTCAGCTTACTGGATGTTTAAAATGCTTCATAATAAAGTATCAGGGTAAAATAATCCATGTTAGCCCACATTGCTAGGTAACAGCCAAAGAGCAAATTTTCTAATATATTTTCATTATCCAGCTTAATTTAGATACCAAAGCCTTTGAAGGAGAATATTAAAGATAAGAATTAGAGGCCACAATGTTCCATTGTCATAACTGGCAAAATTCTATGCAAAACATTTTCAAGGAAGTATATCTTAATATGGAATTCTAATTCAGGGTTTTTATTCATAACAAAGATAATTCACCATTTTAACTGAGTAGAGAAAATTATAATTTAAAATTTGTTATCAGCTCATGATAAAGTAGGTATATTAGCTTAGCACAATTTTGAAAAATAATTTTGTTTCAAATGACCATTTCAAAAAATAATAATACATATTTTAAAAATACTTCATAATTCACAGTAAAAAATTAAAAAAACTTTCTTTTTTAGTAAGGAGCAAGCTGAGTATTCAAAAAAAGACATAATATCCAACATTATACTAGTGGTCATCTCCTGGTTGGTCAGACAAGGGAATGTGATAGGACATAAAGTACAATATTTGTGCTCCAAATATAATCCAAAAGCATATAGTAATATAATTAATAAGTGAGTTTAGTAATGGTTTCAGGTACAAAATGAATGGAAGAAATCAAAGCAATAAAGGAGAAAACAAAATGTAAAAGTAATGCCATTTACATTAACATCACAGTAACAATCACCTATAAGAAATATGAACAAAACCCAGTAAAAGAACACATTACAAAACAAATAAAATAATCACTTCCAGGAGAAATTAATATAAAGCTCAATGAACGGAGGTTTCTAATCCTACTTACGGATTTGAATTGTCAATATACTGTATAGGATTGAATTTTCCACCAACTGATCTATAGATTCATAGCCACCCCAAAATGACCAACAAGCTATCAAATTCCTAGGGAATGTAACCAGTTAAAGCTAACATTTATATTTAACTGGAAATAACAGAAACTACCAAAGTTTTTTCTTGGTGGAGAGAATGTGGGCATGTGGTGACGTTTTCTACACCAATGACCAGTTCTGCCCGGTGAAAACAGACTCTTGGGGTTAGGACAGACTCTACAAGGCAAGCGCTGAGTCCCACAAGGTTGTCCCAAGTCTTACGGGCCCTCGTCCTCAGGCATACTACTGTGCCAGCATCCCCATGGCTTCACTAATCGGAAGCCCTGTGAACTCTATTGTTTATGGGGTTTTATGGAGGTAGGTCTAATTGGTGATGTCATTGGCCATCAGTCACTGATTTTCATCTGAGCCACCAGTCTTCCTCCAAGGAAGCTGGGGTGGCGATGGTGGTGTGGTGATGCAGACTGTTCCAACCCTCAGCTGGGTGGGTGGTCTTTAGGGCAACCAAACCCTCATCCTGAAGCAACCTTGCCCACCCCATCACCCCACCACCCTGTGCCAAGGTTTGCCTCTTTAGCCTAAACTAAAGTATGGTGGAAAGTTATTGCCTTCTCCCTTGAGCAATTCCAAGTTTTAGGAGCTTTGTGCAAGAGTGTCATTGCTTTATTGGATATAAATGTATCCTAAAATAAGAGTTGTTAAAAGTGTACACTGGGATCCAAATCTAGACCAGTGGAATGGAATGGAGAGGGCAGACATAGACCCACCGTATATGGATACATGAGCAGCCAACAATGTTGAGGATTTGATGAGAAATGTGGAATCGTAAGCCATTGATAACTGTGCTCTCCAACGAGACACTGCAGACTACAGACGCAAGCCAAAGATAAATTAATTAAAATAAACTAACATGTAAATTCAGTTTCTTAGTCATACATGCCACATTGAATCGCTCATTGCCATCTGGAGCTAGACACTATTGGGCAGCAAACATCAGAACATTTCCATCAACCCAGAAAGTTGTAGTGCACAGTGCTCGTCTATAAACTAATATTACAGGGTGTTTTTATGAGCTCAGGGTAAAGGGAGATTTTAAGCAAGACTCAAACAAGGGCCAAATATTAGAGAAATATTGATAAATTAGGGGCATTACTTTTTACAGCTGCTCATCACCGGTGTGGAACATCATGAGGCATGGGGAACAGAGCCATGTGATAGGGTAAGGCATCTGTCACACATGTAACCACAAAGGACTTGTAGAGACCACCTAGAGATTTAGAAGGAAAAAGACACATGAATAGCAAAAACAACATGGTTCTCGCTCAAGAACCTTGCAAGACAGAGAATTTGCGTGACCCATAAACACACAAAATGGTGGTCAGCTCTGTTGTGCACGGGAAAATAGCAATTATGGCACCAGCGAGGTCTATCAACACACCCTCTGGAGCAAAAGAGAAGCAATTAGACAATACCAAATGCTGTTGGGGACGTGGAGGAAAAGAAAACTTTCACAGAGTGGACAGTGGAAGGTCAACTGGTGCCCAACTTTTGAAAAACAATTTGGCATTACCTGCTAGAATAGATAAACCAGGATTTCCATGCCTTGGGTATATAGCAAACTGAACCAAGTGAATGATATAGACCAAGAACTGTATAGAATATATCCACTGGCAGGTGTATTTTTCAATCCTCAGCATGGGTATGACCCAAAGGTCCACCATAGTGGAAAGGAACAGACGTTACATTCAGCATAGTGTTATTTTTGTGAGGGAACACAGCATGCACGGATGTTTGAGAGGGGTCACGTTCGAAGGCAGCAGGGCTCCTCACATCGTATTTCTTGCTTTTAGAGGAAGTTAAGATGGTCTTCACTTGGCATAATAAGTCATTAATGTCGATATTTATATTTTGGGCACTGCTAATGCACGTTATATATCACCATAAAAATTCACTTAAAACAGAAAAGAACTATGGATTCCATAACACTGTGTGCAACTCTTCCCATGTGATGTTCATTTCCGTGGCATCATGGGATCACCAAGATTATCTAAGCGCTGGTGATGGGCGTAAACGTTCACTCTGGACCCTAAGGCACAGATTTGAAAATACAGCTTCTCACTGATTTTCGTCTCCCATGGTGCCAATCCTGCTATGACTGCCCCAACAAAGAAGATTCATGGCACGTAACCCTCAACCTTTTTTTCTATTTCTCCAAATATCGATGGTGGACAATGTAAATTCTGAACGGAAATTCAAGGGTTTTGAGTTCTCACTGGCAGTGAGAAGCTACTGGCCATACACTCTTGGACATAGTCACAGACATCCCTAGGGATCAAGTTTATATGTCAATAAGGCATAATTGAGTAAAATAATGTGTAAGACATCTTTATAACTTTAAACTATTATGCTTTCAATTAAATATATGGGCACAATTGTGTTCAAAGACAAAAAAAAAAAAAACAAGAAGGCAACACTACACTAGGTACACAAAAGGCCACATCATATATGATTCCATGGGTAGGAAATGTCCAGAATAGGTAAATTCCTAGAGGCAGAAATTAGTGATTAGTGACTCCAGGAGCAGTGGGAGAAAAGATGGGGATTTAGTGCTACTAGGTAGGGAGTTTCTTTTTGGGGTATTGAAGAAGTTTGGGAACAGGACAGAGGTGATGTTTGCACAACACTGTGAAAGTATGAAATGCCTCCCTAAAATGGGTAAGATGGTAAATTTGACATTAGATGTGCATGATACCACAATTTTTAAAAAGTCTATCTATATTGCTATACACAGGCAAAGAAGCAGAACGTGTCCAGGTGGTTGGCAAGAATAAAAGATTGGGAAACTTTTCCATTAAAAAATGCCAAAAGGGTTCTCCGTGAGATTTTGACATAAAAGATTCTCATGCTTTTTCATGTTATCAATATTATCATGGTGCCAAATTGAACTCCTGTCTTGGATGCAAGGTTTGTACAGACAAGGATCAATTAGGCTTTTCATGCTTGATGGTGAATGGGATATATTTACACACTCCTGACTTCTCCTTTGTTACCTACTGTCCCAGTTGCCACCATATGCGTGAGAGCTAGCACAAGCTCCTTGATGGTTTTATCCGACGCTAAACCACCGGGATTACACCACTGTCCAGCACAGAGCTAGTATTCTGTAACTAATTGCTATAAAATAATAGGTTTTCTACAAAATCATCTATATTTTATGGATACCACTTTTCCCTTAATCACTAAATAATCAGTACCTGTGGAAAAAATAGTATCTAAGCTTAGAAACGTTGAATGTTTTATTGATTATTTGCAATCTGGAAAACTGTCTATCCAAGGTACAGGACACAGAGGATTCAAATGTGCCCAACGTGTCATTAAAATTCATGTTGAAGTCAATAATTTTGAGATTTCCAAGTATTGTAAATGTATTGCCCTCTTCTCCTGCCATTGCTCTTACCAGAATTTGTAAAATGGAAATACTACAGGCTGGATGGTAATAGACCCAATCGTGCCATAGGGTCTATGTTATTTTCTTCATGCACTACCACAGCACTTGGATTCCCTTGGGTGTTGGATACTTGGGTGTTGGGTTCTTGGATGTTGAGTGTATGTGTTGGATGCTTTTTCCCTGTCCCTATGGAGTAGTTCATGCCCCAGTGTTCTTCCGACATCCCTTTATGCAGACGTGCTAGCTGATGGTTTCTCTAACACCCTCTGTTACCCTCGGAGACTTCCTAAGTGCACGGGAGAAGGGGTCAGTCATCCCGATACCTGGGCATCTCTGGCAAGTTTTGTCATGTCCTATTGGATGGGAGAGTTCTCGAAAGTCTTACAAAGGAGGGAGTCTTCTCAGGTTTTGGAAATGAAGCCCGTGCAGAAAGCCACCTCACCCAATCCAGAGCCTAGAACTGAAGCTTTTTGCACACTCGTGTGGAAATGGTCTCTGTGTGGCTGTGCTGCGTCCACAAGATGGTGAGTTGTAGAAAAGCAGAGAATAGGATGCCGTTCTGCGTGGAGCCTTCACTGCTCTCTTCTCTCTTCATCTCCCCGGGGAATGCCGGGCTTGGCCATTTCTCTGTGAAATGCTTCTCACCTGTTCACCTTTCATGGGAATATTCTCCTATGATTTTAAGGCAATTTTGCTTTCAGTGCCATTGCTAGCAATTTACTCAAGATGGGTTCGTATGGCAATGAAGGATCTGTAACTATTTTGACCCTCATCGCTTCTGGTCAGAACAGCTGTTTCAAAGGACATTCCATTTTTTTTTTTTTTGAAAGATCTATTTGCAGCAACTCATAAATCATAGGTTGCTTTAAGGCTACCTTTTTCAGATGATAGCCTTCCTGAAATTGCATGAAAGGATATAGTATATTCATCTCTGGGGTCAAGTTCTTGCCACATGTTCAAAACTTGTCTGATTCTGCTTCTTACCTGACCTGCAGTAAAGTTTTAAGGAAGGAATAAACTGTGGAGGCTTCAGTACCTTCAATTACATTATTCTCATTTTTTTTCCTTTTTTGTAGGATAGGACACCATATAATCATCAACAGGGACAGAGTGTGTATGCTCTTTAAATTTCTAAAATAAAAGAACTTAATGCAAATCATGGAGAATGGAAACGTGATGTTTGGAGCATATAGAAAATAAATAAAACAAAAATGAAGGGAAAAAAATCTCACTATTATCAAGGATCTTTTCCTGAATTCTGCTTTCGAGCGAAGGTAATATCTGTCTGCATGTTTTCCCATACTAAGGAAAAATGAAATGAGAGTCACAACCAAATGTCCACGTTTACGCACCAAGAATGATCGTATTTAAAGTATACACAGTGTTTTCCCTAGGTTCCAGGATTCAAATGAGTTCTGAATGGTTAACAAGAAAACCACTATTAGTTCCCCTCTTGTTTTAGTGTTCCGGAAGCATTGCTACTTTAAATAGAACTCACTTGCAACCTTTGTAGCATTTGGTATCATTTGCTCTTGAAAGAAATGTTTCCCTAGTAAACAACTTTAAACAAAGTATCATTTTCCCTAAATGTATACAGCGAAATGTCTACCTTGACAACTCAGTGGGTATTAGAATGATGCAAAGTATAGTATTCACATGTAGAATGGATTTAGTTTCCACACTGAATCATTATCAGTAGATGTTCTCATTTACGTGTGTGTCTGGAAGGATATGCGAAGTTACTGAGGTGAAGGGACAATTCTTCATACAGAACTCTCCTGTGTCATATCAAAATGCCTAGGGTATCGGGGCCCTGCCCACGAAACATCAGAAGAGACCCCACAATCCTTGTGTCAACCACAATGGACCTGTGGACTTCCAAAATATTAATGACTATATGTGACTCTCAATTTCATTTCTTAGTTTAAGAGACTTTGATCCCAGAGTTTTCCCTGTATTTGTCACATTGGTCAGAGTTTTCCAAAGAAGGAGAACCAAGGGGGAAGGGAGGTCAATAGATAGATAGAGAGACAGACAGACATAGAGAGATTTAAATAGGTAAACATAGAGATATCTATCACCTATTATCTATGTCTATTGATCTATCGATCATCATCTATCCACCTATCCTTATATCTATATATCTTACTTACCTATCTATCCATCATCCATCATTATCTAAGTGTCTATCTAGTCCTATTAGTCCTATATCTAGCTATCTGTTGCTTTATCTCTAGTATAAGGAATTGACTTATGTGATTATGGAGACTTAGAAGTTTCAAGATCTGTGGCTGGAAAGCTAGAGAACTAGGAGATCTGATGGTTCTCTTGCAGTCCAGGTCCAAGTGCAAAGGCAAGAGAAGACTAATGACCAGCTTGAAGAAAGTCAGGTAGAGAGAGAGAGAATGAATTCTCCCTCCACTTTCGTTCCATTCAGGACCTCAGTGGATTGGATCCGGTTCACCTGCATTGAGAAGGCCATCTTCTTTACTCAAACCTGATTCAAAGGTCCATCTCATCTAGAAACACCCTAACAGATGCAACCAGAATGAAGCTTAACCTCACTAATAGGTGCCCCATGGCCCAGTCCAGGTGACACATGAAATTAACCATCGTACCCTCAAACAGAAACATGTGTCGTGTATTCCCACCATACCCAATGGCAATCTGAGTATCTCTCAAGAGGGTTGTTGGACCCTCGATTCAAGGCAAATTCAGAACTACCCTGGGGAGGAAAAGCTGATGTATTCCATCATCTCAACAAGGTGACCAGAGGCAGGAAGTGACTGTTTCTTAGCATCCATGATGTGGAAACAGGAAAGTAGACATCCATGAAGGATCTATGCCTTCTTGAGTGCTTGATGTGCACAAGACAGAAGCCAGTATCCTACATGTTTTTACCTAAGAACATAAACTTGAGTGCCTTGTATATAAGAACTTTGTCTCCTCCTAGATTAAAAAAAACATTAAAAAATACTGATCCAGTTCCAACAATAATACTGACTTTTTCCTGAACTCTAAAAATGCTCGGACGCTCAATTCAAGGCAAATTCAGAAATACCTTGTCCATGTGACTACAATTTCCAACAGCTGACTTCATACGAACAGTCACGATTTTCAGGGGTGCATCCCATGCACTTGGTAAAAGACCTTAGTTAATGCTGCAAGAATGATTACAGAAATTGCATTTTCACTCTGATCCCAAAGACTCAGCAGAAGTATCTTACAGTAGTAAGATCAACTGGTAGTTGGTCTGTTAGCCTCTCAATCCACAATGAGTACCAACTCTCATGCATGTCTTGAATGACATCAGCTGAAGGACAATCACCAACTTGCGAAACACAGGAGATTGTGGACAGATGAAAAATGGATAGCCCCATTTGGCTATGCTCTCCACTCCTGCTGTGAATTTATAGGACCACTTTGGGAACTGATTACAGTTAATCCTACTTGCTCCTTCATATGTCAATAAAAGCGTGTTCCCAAGAACATAATTTTGCATTGGCACTTGTGGTCAAAAAGGGCAAAGAAACACTAGCTGCAACCTTTTTAAGAGGTCCACATTTTGAATCACTGTTTTTGTTTTCTCCAGAGGAATACCTACAAGTGGAATGGCTAGAATGTAGGGTAGCTCTATTTTTAATTTTTTGAGGAATTTCCATACTGTTTTCCACAGTGGCTGCACCAGTTTCCATTCCCACCAACAGTGCAAGAGGGTCCCCTCCCCTTTTGTTTTTTTTAAAGATTTTATTCATTTATTTGACACAGAGAGAGCAAGGAAGAGAGAGAGAGAGAGAGTCAGAGAACAAGCACAAGCAGGGGGGGAATGGCAGTGAGGGGAGAAGCAGGCTCCCCGCTGAACAAGGAGTCCAATGTGGGGTTTGATCCCAGGACCCTGAGATCATGACCTGAGCTGAAGGCAGATGCCCAACCAACTGAGCCACCCAGGCGTCCCCTGTATATAAATATTAAGACACGATGGTGTATACCTGAAACTAATAAGATACTGTATGTCCATTATTCTTCCATAAAGATTAAAATAAAAGCGCTACCTTAACACATTTGGGTGAAATGATAAAATAGACCACTTGCCTAAATTTTTAAAAAATAAAATTGCCAGTGTAATTATTTGATTGAGGAATTCTCTTCATGGAATTAATTTCAAACCAATTAATGAAGAGGGGAATATAGTTATAACAACAGTATCCATTACTTCCACATTAATGTGTCACTATGACCCCCCTCAAGGCTTTCTCGAATAGTTTTTATGGGCCATTATTATACGATAACCCCCAAGCCCCGTGTGGTGCGATGTAGTAACTTGTGTCTGGGAAGAATGTCAGAGAAGTTCTCGTCTGGCTTAGAAGATGTAGTCACTTCTTGTGTGAGCCAGTATTTTGGATTATGACCTTTTGGAAAGGGATTTATTTTTATGGTCCTCCATTAAAAAATATATATAATAAATTATATAAAATTAATAACTATAAATTACATAAACTATATAATGAAATATACAATATATAATTATGTTAATGACACGAAGGAATGTATATACATGTAATATTTTTATTATATACATGTAATAAATTATCTTTATAATTCCTCAAAATATTAACAAATGTGTCAAGATGGAGCTTTTACTGATATTATGTATCTTTTGCACTGCAATCTCTTGATGGTGACCTCCCTTTACAAGCATTATGCCTTCTTATCACCTGTCATGAAAATCCTTCCGCTCTCTGGATCGCTTGCCTCAAAATGTCTGATTTCCAATCTCACGATGGCTGCTTCTTTTGAATTTGGAGGTAAATATTGTCTGTGTCTTCCATAAAGCCCTGCCTTATTTTGTCGCACAGCGTATACGATTCTTGCTGATAAGACACCATTGGATCCCACTGGCCCTTGCTACCGTAACGTGAAATACAAGTGTGTTGGTAAATATATACTTTTTTTTTCAATTTTTAAAAATTCATTTCATTTCTTTTCAGCGTAACAGAATTCATAGTTTTGCACCACACCCAGTGCTTCATGCAATGCGTGTCCTCCATAATACCCACCACCTGGCTCCCCCAACCTCCCACCCCTCGTCCCTTCAAAACCCTCAGGCAAATATATACTTTTTAATATGGTACAAATGTTTGGCCACTTGTACCTTGAAAATATTATGTGCATGTTGGCTTTCCAGCTATGATTTCCCTATTGTGGTTGTTTTTTTTAAATACCCTAATTTTTTAATTATTCTCAAGATTATGGAGATAAATTTTTACTGATTAAAAGGACCCCTGTCTATCTCCTACATTGTGAATATAATTATTAAGGTTATTTTAGTATAATCACACTAAAACGCAGCCCATGTAATATGAAGTGTAATACTGGTTTGTAATACAAATTCCAAGATTTTCTGAATTGTCTAAATTTTAAAAACTAATTCTAGAGGTTTGATAGATTAAATTTCAGGATTTATAAATCCAGTCCTATATAGCAAACACTAAATTCACAGAGATAACATCTTAAAACTTAAATAGCTAGTTCACAGAAAATAGTATACATGGGCCAATCATTTCGGCTTCATGCCTGCCTCTGACATTTATTAGCTGTTTCACCCTTAATGAGAAATTTGTGTTTTTATTTTTTTTTCTGGATTTTAATTCCCTAGCTATAAAATTGAGGAGTGACAAGAAATTTATTTCCTATACTTAAGGTTATGAAAAGGATGTATATATTTGTGGTTTTCCTATAAAAGAACACATATGACATATTTTTTCTAATTTAAGTTGGCCCTCTGCTATGAAGAGTACCTTATTCCATTTTTTGATACGTTCATTTTAGAAAAAGA
Organism: Mellivora capensis; assembly: GCA_004024625.1. Taxonomy (NCBI): domain Eukaryota; kingdom Metazoa; phylum Chordata; class Mammalia; order Carnivora; family Mustelidae; genus Mellivora; species Mellivora capensis. Next base: position 29,205 of record PISX010019632.1, read on the forward strand.
CAGACTATACAATACACAGCATAATTCAAAAGCTGATAAAGTATGTGGACCAGCTTAAAATTGTATTTTATGTTTGGTTATGTTGCCATGAACCTCAGAAGAGAGAAGGGAGGCATATAGTTTATGAAGCAGAGATTATGCGGCAGGTAAATTGCATGAACTCGTCGGCAAAGCAAATTTAATTGTATAATTTTGTGGTGATATTGACAATGTCATTTAGACATTACTTCCCTGAAAGTCATTTTGCTCAAAGAAGCTTTGTCAACAGAAAAAAATAAAATAAAATTCCTAAAGACGCTCGAAAAAAACATCATCTTTGTTTATATTCAGTTATTGGATGCTCTGGGGTAGGAGTGACATCTTGTCGTTCCCGTCAAACAGTTAACCTCTAGCTGTTTCATTTCAAACTCTGAACTCATTTGTGATGATTATCAAATACCTATTTCTTCTGTCTTTTGTACCTGTGGCTTCTCTGGGTCAAGGCCGTCCAGAGAAAAGCCTGTGTAAAGTCAAAATCTGGCAGACAGAAGTCTTCCCATCTTCCAGAGAGGATGTTTCAAGGTGTAGAACAGTGCACAGGGATCCAAACTCAATGTACATGTATGCATGTCTATCCATGCACACGCATGCATGCACGCACATCTGTGGGTGCGTGTCTTCTGCTAATTAGGCTTCTCATCATCAGACATCTGGCAAGGTGGGACAAAATTCCTGCATACAAAATTCCTGGCTCTGTGATGTCTCCAAGAAGCTAGACAGACCAGTAGGAGAAATGCAAAGTCTTACGTGGACAGCAACTACCAGACGGCAACAGATAAACAGCCCTCGGCAGGTGGAATGGATGGCGACCATGCAAATGGTCCTATAGTAAAGCATCATTCACCCCGAGGTCTCTCTCTGTCTCCCTCTCCATATTTAAGCGACGCTGGCCCCATGTGAAGTCCATTCTGGTAGGGAGAACACGCGGATACCTGCCAGGGCTGTCTGATGTGTTCTCTCTCTACACTACGACAAATTTAGTTCTTCTAAAGACCTGATTGTAGGTTTACAGCAAAATGGAGAGGAAGGTGCAGAGATTTCTCACCTACCCCTGGCCCGCACTCATGCACAGCTTTTCCCCCATTATCTGCAACCCAAGCAGACGAAGCATTTGGTAGAACCAATAAATCTGCGTGAACACATCACCACCACCAAGAATCCACACTTCTCCATCAAGGTGTAGGCTTGGTGTTGCAGGCACTGTGGGTGGGATGGAAGCAGAATGAAATGTATCATTAAGTGTATATACTAAGTATCAGGAGAGTGTGATGGGATATTATAGTATCATAATAAAGATTACAGTATCATTTTATAACTATCACAGTAAATGTGATACTACCATAAAGAGTAGTTTCCCTGTTATAAAAATCCTCTATGTTCAGCCTCTTCATCCCTCCTTCTGCCCTGAACTACCCGGTGGTTGTTTTACTATATCCACAGTTCTGCTTTTTTCAGAATGTGCTAGACTTGGATTCATACAGTAGGTAGCCTTTTCAGGTTGACTTTCCCCCATTTTCATGATCTTTTACATGAAAAAAAAAGTGGGCCCCCCTGGATGGTTCCGTCAGTCAAGATTTCAGCTGAGCTCATGGTCTCAGGGTCATGGGATCGAGCCCTGTGTCAGTCTCTGAGCTCACCATGGGGCATGCTTAAGTTTGTCTCTCCCTCTCCCTCTGCCCCTCTGCCTTCTCCTCCTTGCACACTCCCTCTAAAATAAATAAATAGATCTTTTTTTTTTTAAAAAAGGTGAGGAATGTTACCTACTGAATGTAGTTTGGTCACTGATATGTCCTCACCTGATTGAAGCTGACTTCATGTCTGGTCCCCTGGATATGTGGAATTTGAGTCGGGGAAGGAGGAGGTACCAAATAGAGCTAAAATAAATATTCATGCTTCATTATCAAGAACTACTGGTTAATAAAATTAAGGCTGAGCTTGAGAGAGAGACAAGGTCATGAAGCTCAAAAAAGGGATTAAATTCTTGCATGGAAAATGATTCCAGAGGAAAAAAGAATTTTAGTTCCTTGAGTCTTTTTGATGATGCTGTGAGGGCATCGTGGTAGGACGCTGTTGTCTATGAGCTTGCTGAAATTTGGAAGGTGGGCATCTAAAGACTTGAAATCCAGTTCTGCCTGGTTTTATGGAAAGATATGGATTTGTCAGCAAGTGCCTTTAAATTATATGGAAAACGTGTGTATGTTCAAAGGTATTTTTTGCTCAAGAGATAATCTGAACATTTCTTTCCAAAGGGATCCTTGACTCTTGACCCTATATGTGGGTAGTTAGCTCCCTATGACTTCTAACACACTTTACTTCATACAAGGGGACCGAGTAGCAGATTATATTAAATGGGCTTAATTTTTAATACTTTTACCAGTGAAACATCAAAACGTAATGAGACTTTAAAGGTTTAGAACAAAGCAAGGCTTTCTTATGTTCCAAGAACTCTATAATCTTCGACTCATTAATTCAAAATAAGTCATTTTGATCAATCTTCTGTAAGAGAATGGAGGCATTAGACTTTCCCACTGCAAAACATGGTTATAGTTTGCTGTGTTGCTAGGGTTACCCTTTGAAGAAGTCGTAGGGAGACCTATTAACCATGATATACAGTTCCATTGGCCTCCCTTTGTGGCCTGGAGTGTTTCTGGCCCTTCTCAATCTGTTCTCAAGTTTTCTGTCTGTATTCTAGTGTGGTGTTGGGAGTCTGCCTTAAGTGTAAGCCAAACCAGCCCATTATCATTCTGTGTGACCTGGAATGGTTAACTGTGTACATGTATGTGCCCTTATCAAAACCAAGTTATTTCAACGTCAATGGACTTAGAAGAGCTCTGACAATCTACCATCTATGCTAATACACAGGGCTGACCACCCTAGGTCCACCGGAGATTAGAGACAGAGACACAAAGGGTCTATGACTTTGCTTTGTAAATAATTCCATTTCATATAGAAATATTCTCTTAATTTAAAAAATAAAGGGGTGGGGAGTAGTTCTACTTTCTCCTAAAAACATGTTTTCATCTTATTCTTACCAGAGAGAATGCAAACCGAGAGTTTTCTACAATCCAACCTCTTAAATCTTTGGTTGACTCATTCGCAAAACCTTCGCATCTACCATCTGCCGTTCTGTCCTGGGTCGCTGGCAGATATAGTAGACCTACAAATGGATCCCCTTAACTCTTTCTTCTTTATGGAAACAAAACAGAAGGAAATAAAGCAGAATAAAACAATAATTCTTCTGTGCCTTTAGCTTTATCTGGGACTGCGGGAAGGACTCTACTGGTCAGCTTTCCTTGCAGCTAGATGTGGGTCGTGTCTGCCCAGGAAGGTACAAGCAAAAGAGGAGTCAAGAAGGTCCCGGGATACCGTTGACTGGATATGTGTGCAAAGTCACAGGGCACAGACCGATTCTTTTGGCCTTTCAATTCGTTTGCAGAACAAAGATGGGGAAGTGAGCATCTCAGAATATGCAAGGAGGTAAGGTCAAGGTGTGTGGGAAGAGGAACAGCAAAAGAGAAGAAGCCTGGGTTCCCACAGAAATAAAGGCTCTCTTACATTATCAGCATTATTGTATTCCTGGTGAATACTCAATCCGAAACAAAACAAAACAAAACAAAACAAAACAAAACAAACAAAAACTTTGTTCCCAAATCAGTGCTTCCCAAACTGGCCCCCCTCTCATCTCCACACAGATAACCAAAGATGATAGTTCTCCAAAAAACGGGTATAAACGATGAACTTGTTGACATCCAGAAGCTCATGGATGCAGACAAGAGCCACCTCAGACACTGATCTGTCATTACAAGGACTAAAACAATAGAGGATCAATAACAAAGAAGATAGATGACCCCCCAGTGTGCCACCAACAGTGTTTAGAAGGCCGTGCCCCACTAATAAGATAGCTATTATTAGAAATTCTACACCCAAGTTGTATAACCTTCAGTAATTAACAAAACGTGAATTTGGAAAAATAGTATGTATCCACGTAAGAATAAATTTTTGTTTTGGAATAATGGAAAACTACTGAATGGTTCTGACCAAGGGGATATGATGAGAGAAACCTTGTATTTTAGGAATACAACCTAACAAGAACATGTGGAAATACTTTACACAAGAAGGAATGAACTCTGTTATTGGGTAGGTCTTAAGTCTGACTGTCAAAGTTGTGTGCATGTAAAAATAAGATAGCTATGAGATATGACAAAGGATATTTTGATTAATAGACTGTAAATATATGATAGAGAAATGTGTAGGGGGTGGATAGATAGATATGAGAGAGAGAGATGGATAGGTGGGCAGGTGGATGGATGGGTGGATGGATAAATAGACAGGTATGATAGATGGGTTGATAGATCATAGATAGATAAAAGATGATAGATCGATAGAAAGAATAGAGAGATAGATGGATAGTTGGGTGGGTGGATGGACAGATAGATGATAGAGAGACAGAAGATAGATTGATGATAGATAGATAAGATAGATGGACAGGTGGATAGATCATAAAAAGATAAAAGATGATATAGATAGATGATGGATGATAGATAGATGATAGAAAGAAAGAAAGAAAGAAAGAAAGAAAGAAAGAAAGAAAGAAAGAAAGAAAAGGAGGACAGATTGATAGGTGGGTGGGTGGGTGGATGGATGGATGGAGAATGGATGGATGGCTGGCTGGCTGGATGGATGATGGATGGATAGACAGATGGATATAATGGATGGATGGATGGATAGATGGGATGGATGGATGGATCATAGATAAATGATAGATGATAGACAGTAAGTAGATATACATAAATATAGCTATAGATGATAGATGGTAGACAGGTACAGATAATAGAGAGATACATAAATCATAAATGAAATGGATAAACACAGGTGGATGAATAGACCGATGGATGACAGAGATCAACACGGGGCAAGCAAATATAACTCAGGACACCTCATCCACGGTGTTATGTATGATCATAGTAGACCATGTATACATTCCCAGAAAAGTATAAAAGAAATTCCAGTACACTGTTAGCAAGGGAAGGACTCCATGGTGTGTGTTAGGAGTGAACTGTTTGCTTACGTTATCCACTCCTACATTTCTCAAGTTTTTTCCACCATGCACATTTACTATTTGAGGGTGGCAAATCCATAAAGTACTTTTTAAGAGACCTTGTCTTCTGCCCATCTTTCATTTCCTCTTTGTGACAAAGAGATTCAGCCTTGAACAATATTAAATTCTAAGATGATTCTCATTAGAACACATGGATTATAACTTTATTTTTTTTTTTAAAGGAAAGACTTGTCTTATCCTGCCTGCACTGAGTTCCAATATGGGAACACATCCAAGTCATAATGCTCCTTTTCTAGTAAAACGTTTCCAAGTGTCATTAACAAATTAACTGTACTTAAAGATTCATCATCTTAAGTAAGCATGACATTTCATTGGCGCCAAGAGAACGTTACTTTTTCAATTGCACAATCTCCAACGGGTCTTCTCAAAGAATTATGCATTTTAGTGTATCGTGCATGAGCTCATATATTTTTAAAAGATTTTTTTCTAAATGTGTAATTATCTTTTCCTGCTTCCACAAAACCAAAACTGTACATGAAACGATGCATTTTCTTTTCTGAGATACTCGTCCCATTTCTGGTAGCCTTTACTGAACCATAAAGCTACAAGAATAAAGAACTCTTGGGACGCCTGGGTGGCTCAGTTGGTTAAGCAGCTGCCTTCGGCTCAGGTCATGATCCCAGCGTCCTGGGATCGAGTCCCACATCGGGCTCCTTGCTTGGCAGGGAGCCTGCTTCTCCCTCTGTGTATACCTGTGCTTGCCCTCTCTCTCTCTCTCTCTCTCTCTCTGACAAATAAATAAATAAAATCTTTAAAAAAAAAAAGAATAAAGAACTCTTATCGGGGCAGGTTGGATTGGTAGGAACGCATATGAGGGTTTTGGTATTTGTAGAGAGTGCCTGGCTCCGTCAGGAGAGCGTCTGACTCTTGATCTCGGGGTTGTGAGTTCGAGCCCCATGTTAGGTACAGAGATTATTTAAAAATAAAATTAAAAGAGAACGAGACTTGGGAATAGAGCAGTTTGAGCCTGAAAAGACTAGAAGACTAACTGAAGAAATACATATAACATCAAATCAAGAAGTTCTTTACTCTTTTCAGACATTTTCTGATATATATTATTTTATAAATTTATGTATGTATACTTTTGTATTTCTACCATGTGCACAAGTACATAAACAAATGCACATATATGTACAGGGGCTTGTGGAATTGCTTAAATATATATTATAGTGTATATACTATGGAAGCTTATTGAATCACATAAATGTATAATATATTATATAGTTACATAAATATATGCTATAGTTTACGTACTATGGAAACATATGATCACATAAATATATAATGTATAATTACATAAATGCATATTATAGGTTATATACTACAGAAACATATAATCACATAAATATATGATATATAATTATAGATATACATTACAGTGTATATGCTATGGAAGCATATTGAATCACATAAATGTATAATATATTATATAATTACATAAATATGTTATAGTTTATGTACTATGGAAACATATAATCACATAAATATATATTATATAATTACATAAATACATATTATAGTTTTATACTACAGAAACATATATAATCACATAAATATGTAATATATAATTACATAAATATATGTTATAGTTTATATAGTATGGAAACATGTAACCACATAAATGTATAATATATTATATAATTACATAAATATATGTTATAGTTTATATAGTACAGAAACATATATAATCATATAAATATATATCATATAATTACATCAATATATTTTATAGTTTATACTGTAGAAATATATTTAATAAATATGATTATGTATTTACAAAGTTTAAATATACATTTTATGTATCATAAGCATAATTAATTTAATTGATATATGTATACATTATTTATAATCATAAATTACAGCATAGTTTAAATGCCATAACATAAATTGTAATGTGTCAATGATACAATAAATATATTAGTAAAATATAAGTTTAACAGATGTGATTTTAGGGGCGCCTGGGTGGCTCAGTGGGTTAAAGCCTCTGCCTTCGGCTCAGGTCATGATCCCAGGGTCCTGGGATCGAGCCCCGCATCAGGTTCCCTGCTCAGTGGGGAGCCTGCTTCTCCCTCTGCCTCTGCCTCTGCCCCTCCCTGTCTGAAACCCATAAAATCTTTAAAAATATAAAACCAGCAAAAAATAAGTAAAATGGTAGAGCATCACGGGTGACCTCTATCCTGTTCTAACTTATCAGGGGTTGGGGACGACACAGGCAGAGTTCAAAGTGTGATGAGCTCATCCTCACTACCTGCGTTTCCTGCTAACCGGCAGGACATTCCCAGCAGTAAGGCCAACCGTGGTGCACAACCGAGTCTTGGACGGAGGGGGTGGACGCCCCCCAGGGAGGTCACTTAGAGCAAACAGAGCAATCCCTCCAAGAGCAGCCGCCCCTCGGGGCTAGTGCCCACATACAGACCCCAGAGGCCCTGTGTTGTCTACGTCGTGTGCTGGGCACCTGCGAGCTGCTGGCTGCTGAACTCGGCAGGGAACGCAGCGGACATGCTCTACCTGCCCTGGTGCAGAGGACAGTGCCTCGGTCATCCAAACCATCCATTCTTCCTTCCTTCCTTGCCCTCCCCGCCACCCTGCCATCCAGCCCTCCTACCCCGCTTCCATGCCTGCTTCCTCCCTCTCTCCCTTCCCACCTTTATCAAGGCATGACTGACGAATAAAACTGCCTGGGGTGGGGGTACACCATGCTGTCCCGATCCGGATGTCCACTGGGAACGGACTCTCACAGCAGAGCAGAAGAACTCATCCATCACCACCCCCCCCCCACTTGGGAGGAAGCTCCCCAGGCCCCCTTTCTCATCATCCAGGGGTGGTGAGACCATCAGATACCAGTGAGTACTGGGATGACCCTGTCAATGTCTGGGCTCCCTCCGCTCATGGATTTGCTTGCTCTCCTGGCCAGAGTGGGAGCTTCTCCTGCGTCCATCAAGCTGAGCTCTGGGCTGTGCACATGGCTCTTTTCCCCCTGGCAAAGCCACTGTTACATCCGACGTGGTGTTTATGAAATGTTCATGTCTTTTGGGTTCTGAGGAAGGAACCAAAAGGAAAGATGCAAATATCTTACAGATCTATAAGTGATGATGTTAGTCTCCAACCCCCCAGCAACGCCCGTTACTTCCCTCACCCTCGCTGTATCAAACTAGTTTCATAATATTTATAAAATGTGATTTCTTCGCTGGACTTGGTAAATGATCTGAAACCCACCTAACACATATTATGAATAGAATCGTAGATCTTTGGGAAAAAAAAATTACTGTATGATTCTGTAAGAGCTTTTTTCTCCAAAAGCTTTTCAGATTCCCAAAAGCCCCTATTAATTTCCTAAAATGTTTTTGATCGCAAATAGGAATTTC
>PISX010019633.1:0-37666 GCA_004024625.1 Mellivora capensis
AAAAAAAAAAAAAGACTATATTGGCACCCCGGCGTGGATGGGCAGAACAACTTTATTGAGTTCCCTATAATCTACTACCATTTGCCAGGTCCCCTTTGATTTCCTTATAGGCCCAATCAGACTACTGAATGGGCTTTGAGCAGGCCTGGGGACCCCTGCCTATCTAATTTGGTCACAGTGGCAATAATCTCATCATGCTCCCTGGGTAGGTTATGGTGTCTTACATTTGTCCCTGAGAACCGGTAGCTAGAGAGGTTCCCATTCTGCACGACTCACCACGATGGGTTTTCTACTCAGATACACAACCCGAATTCACCTGCCATTGTAGTTGGATCTAGAAACTGTAAAGCTTCTACACCCCAAATACATTCACGAATGGGGGAGATATGCACTAGAAAACAGTGGGGAGGAAGCCTGCTTGTCTGTAGGTAGAGACTAGTTTGTCTGACCTCAACAATTTTGAGACCCAGTAGGGCCTGGACTCCGGTCCCCTCAACCCTGACCACAAAATCCAGCATTCCTTGGTAGATAGCCCTCTATGCCTCCTGAGTAGCATGTCTTGCAGGAAGGTGGAAGCAGGATAGTCACCAAAGGAGGTACTCAACTACAGAGACCAGAAGACCCAACCGAATCAGTCTGCACCAAGGTGGACCCCAGCATTGACCTGCCATTGACTTTTGCCCTCATTATAATACTAAAAATCACCCCCAGGAGTGGAGATTTAACATGCTAATGAGCTAATCAATGCATGACAACCGTGTTCTGTGCCCATGTGCGCCCAACTTCCTGTATCTCTCCCCACTCCTCCATGCCTAGACATCACTCCTTGCCCGCCTCCTCAGTCTTTTCGAAAACTTTCCCTGGCCTTTGTTTAGAGCACCAGCATGAAGGATCCTTTCCCTTATTCCATCTCCCCCATGCTTAAGCATAAGCCCCAGTGAAAGCCTTGCCTAGAAATTCCTGTTGGCTCCAGTCAATGTCTACTGCTTGGAGAGTACAAGGACTTGAGTCATTAATAACTGGTCACCCATAACCATTAACAGCCTTTATTTCTCCCTGAAAGGTTGAGACGGGTATCAGTAGGTAAGTGTGCATTTAGCCAGTGAATATTAGAGCTTGCCCAGTGTGTTTTTAAGTGCAAGACCAATAAATGGTTAATTCAGCATGGGGCTTCTGGTCGCCCCCTAGCACATGCACTAGAAGGCAATGCTGGCCTAACCCCTAGTACAGGTGGGTGGAGGGGTTGGGGGAAGTGGGGGTGTGGGGATCCACCCCCAAAATTCTTCTGTTAGTGGAAGGGCCTTCGGGGAGGCACTTGGCTTTCCTGAGCCTTCTTTCAAGGGAGTAAACTGCTTTCCCCTAGACAACACCTTCCACAGGCTTGGGAAGACCAGATTGGGTTGTTTGTCCCTATTTTCTCCCAGGGTCCCAGATGATATGAGATCTTGCCACAGCTATTTAGGAGAGACCTTGATGAGCCCTCTGTCTGCCATTTTGTCCTTGGCAGTGTCCTTTGTTTTTCCACCTTTCAACCTATCTCTTTCCCTTGTGACAGAATCTTTTGGTTTCACTTAAAACTGCCACCAGAGCAGCTACCTTGGCCATGAGCCGACAAACCACAGGGAAAAGGGCAGATCTGTAAGCCCCTCGCCGCTGCCCCCTGGGTCCGGACACAGCCTTTCACACCATAGGGAGTCCATCCTCTGTCTGGGCCTCTAGAACGCTGGGTATAAATGGCATGCCTCATTCCCAGTTCACGTATCATCTCTTGTAGTTGTTCTAGAGAGGGCCAGTGAGAGGGAGGGGATGAACAGCCGGCTCTTCAGGTCAGGTTATCTCAATCTCAGGTTGACCTCATCCACGAAGTCAGTGCCCGCGCCCAAGCCTGAGGCACACAACCTTCCTCCCAAGGCAGGTGGAGCAGCACCTGAGGCCATTTCCAGCATCTCAAACCCACTTAATACAATACCATCTCCCCCAGGTTCCCACAGTCCTGACCCGCAAACAGCCACCCCTTCTTGGCCCTTTGGCTCAAAGAGGCTCATTAACTCCACGAATTCAATGGCAGAATGTTCCCTCATAGCAGTCTTCTGACTAGTGGGCGTTCTTCTCAGTCATGCCCAAGCTCACGACTGGCCTGGCTCTCCACCTGAAGCAAAGGGCCTCCTCCTCTTCCTCCAAAACCGAGTCCTTATGAGGGGAGTCTCCATCCCAGGGCCCCCGAGCTCCAGGGCCCCCAGCTCTCCTGAGACACACTGTGTCTCCCTTCAGTAGGTCCCTGCCCCTGTGCCCACTCCTGCCAGGATCACCAGGCCTTCTCTTGTACATAATACCCCCATTACAAGAGCCTGTGGCTCATATGGGCTTTTTAAAAAAGATTTTATTAATTTGACAGAGAGATCACAAGTAGGCAGAGAGGCAAGCAGAGAGAGAAGGAGAGCAGGCTCCCCGTTGAGCAGAGAGCCCGATGCGGGGCTCGATCCCAGGACCCTGAGATCATGACCTGAGCCAAAGGCAGAGGTTTAACCCACTGAGCCACCCAGGTGCCCCCATATGGGCTTTTCTAAAGCCAACGCTTCCCTGGTCCATTCTGATTCTCTCCTTACTCGAAATTCCCTTTTCCTGGCATCTTGTAACCCTCAGGTCAACAACCAAGCCACCGCTGGAACAGCTTAATTACTCTCCCCTCTGCTGCTTTTCCCCCAGGGTTTCGGATGGGATCTTGAACATTCCTTGGGGTGTTTGCTGGGGGCCCCCATCCCCATACTCATGCACTGGAAAGACCCAGCCCAGTCTCCCCACAGGCGGGGTCCGGCCAGCTGGGGATTTCCTGCATGGACCCCCGGCTGCCCCCTGACCCATGTGGGCCCCGGGCTGCCCCCAGCACTCTCCTTTCACCCGAGCTTGTTTCGTTTTCGCTCTGTGCCTGGCTCACCAATTCTCAGAAGCAGAGGAGGGTCAGGAAGCTATTCTCCACCCTGAGAAGGCACCCTGAGACAGAAAAATGAAGCAAGCCACTCCGTACAGCTTACGATTGCATTCAGGGTAACTTACAGAAAAGGGAAGAACCAGGACCTTCCTCAGCCATTCACCTTCCAGTCCCAGCCTTAATCCCTAGTTTTTATAGCATGAGGAACATGGCAGTGGGGTCACAAGGTCATGACCTAAAGTGGGGCCATCTGTGAGCCAGAGGCTCTCCACTAGTTACCTAAAGTGGAGCCTTCTGGGTGCTCCGGGAAGCTCAACGCAAACGTTTCTACACCTGGGGCAGGGCCTCCATGAACCTCCACACTGCAGGGAACATGTGGCCCTGAGGAAAGTCATCGTAGGTCTTGAGAAGGTGGAGCCCAAAGACTGACTCGCTGTTGTCAGCCCTCCATACAGTTTACAATTGTATTCGGGGTAACTTACGGAAATTACCTTGGGGAAACCTGTAGAGAACTCAAGGACAATCCCTTGGCCAGAAAAAGACAACAGGTGAAGATGTTTCCCTTTATATTGAAAACACATGCCAGCGGGCCCTTCCTGGGTGACATAACCAGGACGATACTGGGGACACACCCTGGGGGCTGAGTCGTAGATGGCATCCATGAACATGTCAAGGCCATCAAAAGTGACTCTAGCACCATGTCCCCTGGCACAGGTATTTGTCAAATCACTCCGTGTTTTAGATGGTTCACAGGCCACCCTTGTAGGACTTGGGGTATCCCAGCTGCTCCCCGATTAGACTCCCCAACACCCCAAACTATATATGAGTGGATCAAGAAAATGTGGACTAACTTGGCCAAGGGACAAAACCGAGACTTCGAGCTGCCAAAGCTCGCGTGCAGGCTTCTTGTGTCCGATGTTTTGCAACCTGTTTTCCTTTTACAGAGAAAGTGCCTATGTGTGGTTGCTAACATTACTAGTAGCAGAGGTGATAGCCCCAGATCTCAGATATCACAGATTCTGCTCTGATCTTGTCTTTGAATCACTCGGGTCTTGTGGTCTTATGTGGCTACAAGGTCTATAAAGTGTTCCCACCCAAATGGTCAGGGCAATGTGGACCCAGACCCCTGCCTCTTTCCATCACTAGACACTTGGCCTTAAACGCCAGGCAGATTGCAGACTTGGACCCCTTTGTTCATGAAGTCATGCCACACTAGACTAGAACATTGGCTTGGGTATCCCCACGGCAGGTTCTTTTCAGCACAGAGGTCCCAGGCTATGGGAGTGATGCATTGCGAAAGGTGATGTTCTCTATTTCCATGGTGAGAGAACACGAGTTCCACACGAGCCTGGGGACTTGGGAGCTACCAAGTCAGAAGTTAACAGCTTTGCTTCTGCTGTCCTCCAAATTCACCCTGTTCTCACTGCCTGGTGATAAGGAGGGTATGCAATCATCGGTGAAAAATGCTGTTTTTATGTCAATCAGATGGGTCAAGTAGAGTCTAATTTACCTTACTGTAAGGGAAGATGAGCTCTGCCCATCCAATAAATGAAGCTTGAGCATCGTCCATTGGACTTTTGGAGTCCCAGGATTGGGAGACGGTTTAATGGACTGTGGGCCACGTTCCTCCCTCTGTTCATCTCTGTCCATCCTGCTTCTAGTCTACTTTCCTTTTCCCCTTCTCAGGCCTCTTCCCACTCACCGACGAAGCCGACTCTGCTCTCTCCAGGCCACCAGCTCACCTTTAAAGGGTGCACTTTCCAGGGAAGTTTCAGAGGAAGAAACAGAAGGGCTGGGGGCTGGAATCAGGATTCCCTGGTGGAAACTCTGACTCCGCCCCCACAACCCGCGTCCCCCCAACCCCCAACAGATGAGGAAGGGGAGGCTCATGGAGGCTGTGGTTCCCCTGTTAGGAAAATATTCCATTTTTACTCCAACCTGTTAAGCAAACACTGATTAGCTCTCCTGAATCGTGTTGAGATGGGGTGATTTATTTGAAGTGAAAGCAGGCAAATGGTAACTACTATTTCTTACATAAAAGAATGCGCAATTAGTAGGTACCTGTATGTGACTTATAAAATATGACATATATAAATATAAATATAAAATAGATCTCTCTAGACAAGGAACTGATTGGTACATTCTACTTTTTTCCGTTAGGGGTGGTTTAGACCTTTTACAGCTCATTCATAACTTTCCTGCAGAGATTTTCACGGTGACAAGCGTCCGGAGTTCTAGCTACGAGTACCGTTGTTCAACCACAAGATGGAGTAGTTTACAATCGAATAAGCCGCTAACGCAGCGAGCGCGGAGGGGAACAGATTCCAGCTCCCTGAACAGGTTTTAATCTGGGTGATTCAAGAGCATTGTAACGCCTCTTGAAAACATCAGACATATTCATTGTATTTTTAAATCCACTGATTGCAGATGAATTTCTAAATTTTGATTGTGCTGATGCTTACATTTTTGAACTTATAACGATCTCTTATTCAATTGATTTCTTTTAACAAAAGGGAAATTTAGAGAAGACTAGAAGCCAAAATAGTACTTAGCAGCAGCTTCTTCTGATAAAGGAAAATTCTTCTTTTTTTTAAAGATTTTATTTACTAGACAGATTACAAGTCAGCAGAGAGGCAGGCAGAGAGAGAGGGGGAAGCAGGCTCCCCGCTGAGCAGAGAGCCCAATGCAGGACTCAAGCAGGACTCAATCCTAGGACCCTGGGATCATGACCTGAGCTGAAGGCAGAGACTTAACCCACTGAGCCACCCAGGCGCCCCGAAGGAAAATTCTTGCACACAGAGGTCGGGGACCCATTCCCTCCTCCTCCTCCTCCTGCCCTGCCTCCCACACAGAAGGGCGACCATTCTACTTTGAGTGCCATTTCAAAACATATATTTACAGTGATGTTTCGAACCATTAATAAATTCTCTAAATGTTAGTGTACCCAAAAAAGAGAGAGAGAGAGAGGACTTAATTCAAAATAGAGGAAGACCAATAAAAAGAGACTAAGACTCAAAAGCAAGGCATTAGGACCGCATTCCACAGTGGGGCTTGGGGGAGAGGGCGTGGGAAACAAATGAGCATGCTGCTGGCCCCGAGGACTCCCCCAGCAGAATGAAAACCTCAGGGATTGTGGATCTGGGGTTGACAAGGAGAGTCCTCTCTTCCCTTCCCTGCCTCCCACCCACAACCCATCCTGGCATGACGCAAGGGCTGAGACTGTCATCCAGAGTTTGGTTGGCGTGTTTTCTAGCCAAAGCACCCCAAAATGTTGGGTGCTGTTGATAACCCAGACTCCCTTGGCAGCGAGGAGGAACCCCATTAGCTATTACTCACACTCAGCCTTTTTTTTTTTTTTTAAAGATTTTATTTATTTATGTGACACACACACAGAGAAATCACAAGTAGGCAGAGAGAGGGGCAGGGAAGGAGGCTCCCTGCCGAACAGAGAGCCCAATGTGGGGCTCGATCCCAGGACCCTGAGATCATGACCCGAGCTGAAGGCAGAGGCTTTAACCCACTGAGCTACCCAGGCACCCACTCACACTCAGTCTTGACATCGGATGGGAGGGGGGCCCTGACAGAATGACTACACCACATAAAATCCATCTTAGTGGACCTCAGGAGCATCAGAGTAGGAAGGAGAAAAAAATCAGCTATGTTCTCTTTGAACAGAGTAATAACTCGCAAGACACAAGGCTACTGTTTATCCTTCCACCCAGCATTGTAACATCAGGATTCAGAAGGAGCCTACCACACGGAGCAAGAAAACAAATCATCTTACCATTATCCGCAGCCAACAGCTAGTATCACTTTTAGGAATTCTATTGTAGTATGTTTTCACGTGAAGGCATATTTCACGCCGTTGCAATTAGAGTACGCACACAATTTTCAAACTGGTTTTCCACTTACCGTCATAATCACTTTTCTATGCAGCTATAAGTGTCATAATTATGATTTTAATGGCCTCATAATATCCCATCCATTGAGCATATGTTCCATAATTAACTGGTTTCCATACCGTGAGCCACATGCGCTCTTAAAAAATAATATTGTAAATAATATGCCACAAGCACATTTGGATGCATGGTTTTCTTTTCATTTATCCCGAGGGTAAATTCTCCAGACTAACTTTATCGAGTCAATGGGCACCAACTATGCCTTCATACCTGGTGCCGAATGATTTCCCAGAAGGAACTTGCCGTTTCTGTGTATGAGTGTGTTAGCGTCACTGCGTCCATATCAGCGGTGAGCATTTTCATTTTTGGAAGCCTCCAACTTGCCCAGAGTCTGCCCCATGTACATGCCCCTCTGTTCTGGGATGGCCTTCCTACCAACGGTGGTTGCTGGTGTGTGTGCCTTATCACAGCCCCCGGCCCTTGACCCCCAGTCCTGGTTCCATGGTTACCCTCAGCAGAGTCCCCTCTCATTCTGTGAATGTGCCCACAGTTCCCCAGGGGCCCTCCAGTGGCCCAGGGCCAATTTCTTCTCCTCCCCAGGTGTGCTCCCACACCCCATCAATGCTCCAACCTCCCCTTCGCAACTCACTCTGGCGATCTGGCTCCCACTTCCACCTCTTCAGTGAAATGGCTCTTTCCAAGGCCACCAGGGATGTGAACTGCAAAACTAAGGCTATGTCTTGGAGGCACTTTGCACTTGCTCTCTGTGAAGCATCGACGCCACTCTTCTGGAAACCTCCTGCTGCCTTGACCTCCACGTCCTCCTACCCTTCTGAAGCTTCTCTGCAAATGTCAGCTGTCTTCTTTTTGCAAACCCAGCCCTTAACCATTGGTGTTTCCCCAAATGGGATAAATGGCACCTAGGGCAATGCAATGGGCCTCACGCCCTGTCTCTATGCTGTCATGTTCATTCTGAAATTTACAAATCGTAGTGTGTCCTTTACTCTGGCTTTGTGACTCCCAATCCTGGATTCAGTCTCTACCTCCTTTTCATTCTATATCCTTTTATTCTATCCGTGAATAAGCTCATCTGCTCCCAAGATCATAATCTTCCCCGATGCTAATGCTTTCCCCATCTGTGCCTCCAACAACTCAAACTCAAACTATTGAGTTTGACTCTTATCTAAGAGATGCCCAGTGGACACCTCTGTATGAAGGTCCTGTAGGTATCTCAGATTCAGCAGGTACCAAATAGAATCACCATTCCCCTCCCCCCATCACCTTACTTGCCTGGTTACTCACATTCCAGTAGTGAATGACACCACTCTCCACCTACATGACCAAGTTCAAAAGCTGTCACTTCAGACTCCTTCCCCTTCCTCACATCCAGGGCCACTTACTCATTAGGAGTTTGACCACCCCACCTCTTTAAGCTCTCCAATGTCTCCCCTCATGTCCATTCTTCACTGCTCCCTGAGTTCACCTCACAACTCTTGTCAGCTCCTGCCTGGATTACTCCAACAGCCCCACAAAAGGCCTCCATTCTGTAGCCCATTCTCCCAGTCCATCATGAAAGCAGGTAGGTTCTACAGGCAGACTTGCAGGATAAGACTCTGTCTTCTGTGGCTTTGGGCAGGTTCTTTAACTTCTCTCCATTTGCTCATGTATAAGGGGGAACAGTAACAGCACCTACCTCAAGGGAGTAGGTGTGACATAGGATGTGGATTATGTGAGTCCATACGTGTCCAGCACCCGAGACGGCACCTGGCACATGGCAGACACTCACTAAATGCTCATTGCTGTCATCACCTTCTTCTTCTACACTACCACATAGAACTTTCTTTTTTTTTTTTTTAAAGATTTTATTTATTTATTTGACAGAGAGATCACCAGTAGTCAGAGAGGCAGGCAGAGAGAGAGAGGGCGAAGCAGGCTCCCCGCCAAGCAGAGAGCCTGATGCGGGGCTCAATCCCAGGACCCTGAGATCATGTCCTGAGCTGAAGGCAGAGGCTTAACCTCTGAGCCACCCAGGCACCCCACACATAGAACTTTCTAAAGGAAAAATCTGGTCTGGCCAGAATGCTACTCAAAATCCTTCAGTTCAGACATATTTGCAATAGCCAGAGGGTGGAAATAATCAAGCATCCATGGATGGAAGAATGGATAAACGAAATATGGTGTGTACATGCGAGAGAATATTACTAAGCTTTCGAAAGGAAGGAAATTCTGACGTGAGGTATAGCATGGATGATTCCTGAGGACATAATATAAGTGAAATAAGCCAATCACAAAAGGACATATACTGTGTGATTCCACTATGAGGTACCTGGAATAGTCAAATCCATAGAGACAGAAGTCATATGGTGCCTGCCAGGGGTTCAGAGGGAGGGACAAATGGAGAATTCATGTTTCATGGGCTAGAGTTTTAGTTTGGGAAAATGGAAAAGTTCTGGAGATGGATGGGGGTAATGATTGCACAACAATGTGAATGTACTTACTGCCACTGAGCTGTTCACCTAAAAATGGTTAAAAAGGAGTATTTTATGCATTTTTGCCACAATTAAAAAAAAAACTTGAGTGTGTCCCACTGCCTAAAAATTGCAACACCACAGCATGTTCTCCAAGTCCTTGAGAATCAGTCAGCACCCCTTTTCTGGCCTCATCTGCTACCTATCCCTGAAATGTAGCCACACAATATTACTGTGGTCTCTTTGACCATGAACTTGAACAACACTCAGCAGCTGCAGAGTTTTCCAGCTTCCGTGTCTATGAGGCTTGATTCATGCCCACCTCCTATATTTCTGGTCTTGCTGATGGAATTTCCCTTGGAATTGTGAAATATTAGAAATTATTCTAGTCGAACATTCTCATTTGCAGATGGGAAAAATAGGTCATCAATTTAAGTGAAAACACATAACAGGTGGTACAGCCAAAATAAGAACCCATGTGTCCTGCCTCCCAACCCTGCACTCATGATATTATACTTTGTCAGCCATGACATTCATGAGAAACAAGTCTTGGGTCAGAAACAAGGCTAAATGCTGACATATGGAGACCACAGATAGGCCCTGAGAACCACAGGGCTCTCAGACTAATAGAGATTCTTTTTGTTGGGACAAACTTGTCTATTTGTTCATTAAATCATTTGTATATCCATCCACCCATCAACCCATCCACCCACCTATCCAACCATCCACCATCCATCCATCCATTCAATCATCTACTCTTTCATTCATCCGAGAGGCAGCATAGCTAAGAGCCTAGATATGAGTTGCTTAGTCTGAAACCTACCTCTGCCACCTGTTTGTGTGATCTTGAGCAGTTTATTTGCCTTCCTGTGTCTCACTTTCCTTATCTGTAAAATGGGGGGAAACACTAGTTACTTCATAGAAGATATATATATGGAATAAATATAAGGAATATAGGGAACAAATTAACATATGTAACATGCTTAGAACAGTGCCTGGCATGTGGTAAGCTGTGTGAGTCTTTGACTCGGCACTAAACTAAGGGAGAGATATCTCCAGTTCTGGAAGCTGTAATGCATAGGATGGTCTGTTGGAGACCCTTCTCCCACCATTGCAGTCACTGTGAGCAGTGATGACGAAAGTGTCTGGCAGAGGGGCCTGCATTTCACAGAGTAGAGGAGATGGAGTCATAGGAGGCTTTAACCCCTCACAGTGCTCTTGTGTCTCTGACCTTGAAGTTAATGAAGATAAATGTAAGATTTCAAGCAATATTCTGATATTAATCAAATAAGATAGCGAGAGACTTGTTTTAAAACATTAGCATAAGTAAAGTTTAAAGTTTATGGGTTTTTCTAATGAGAAAGGCAAGAAATAATGCCTAGTGGGAATTTTTGATGATTCATCTAAATGACAAGAGGAATTAGAATGCTGTCAGGCAGAAGACATGCTGCTCTTGGCTGAGGTCTGGCAGGAGCTCTGCATTTAAATCAAAGGGCTTTCTCTCTACTTCTTTCTCCCCAAAAGCCATTTCAGGGTGTTAGAAACTCATCTTGAAATGTGAATGAATTAAACAAAAAAACTTCCCTTCTTTTCATATAAGCACGTTTCCTGATTACCCACTGATGTGCATCATCTACAAAGCAGAAAAGAATGTCATAAAAAGCATTTTGTAGCTACTGACTGTATTGTGTTAAGGGGGGGATGGAGTTATTTTTGCAAGCACTGAAGAATATGGCTGATTTTACATTTTTTCTCCAACTTAAAATATCTTTTACTGCAATCTGAGGTTGCATTAAAATGCTATGAGCATCTGTGCACATGCTTTATGTGCACCTAAGTCTTCATTTTCCTGGGGCAGAGAATTAGGCGCACGACTGCTGTGTCAGCTGCATGTTTGGTTTTATAAGAATCTACCAACCCGGTTGCCATAGTGGCTGCATCATTGTGCATTGCCTCCAGCGATGCGCGAGGGATCCCGTTTCTCCACATCCTTGCTAGCATTTGGTGTTGTCACTATTTTAACTTTTAGCCATTCTGGTAGGTACATACTGATGTCTTTTTTTTTCCCCCATACTGATGTCTTACTGGGGCTTTTTAACTTGTGGCTCCCGAATGGCAGATGACTCCTTCTCGTGTGTTTATTTGCCCATCTGTGTACCCTCCTCTGTGAAGGCATGTCATGTTTCCATTCTGTCTTGCCCATTTGTTAGCTGGACTGCTTGCTTTTCACTGTTGACTGTTGAGAGTTCTTTATATACTGCGGTTACAAGTCCTTTGTCAGATATGTGATTGCTGATACTTTCTGTCTCTCTGTAGCTTGTCTTCCCATGCTGTAATATAGGATATTGTATATATATAGTGGGATCTCTTAAGGAGCAAAGCAGATGGCCACATGCATGTCAATGAGGTCAAGTTTGTCTTTTATGGATCCTTTTTTTTTTTTTTTTATGTCAAGTCTAAGAATGCTTCTCTGAGCCCTAGGTCCCAAAGATATTCTCTTTTCTTCCCCCCTAAAAACTTTAGAGCTTTAAATTCCTAACATTCACATTTGTAAAAATCTGTGACCCATTTTGAATAAGGGTTCATCACATCAGGTGTGATATGATGTCAGGGCTCACCATGTTTTCCTATGGGTGTCCCCTTGCCCAGCTCCATTTGTTGAGAAGTCCATCTTCCTTCATTGACCCGCTTCTGTACTTTTGTCAACAATAGTTACATCTTTTGATCACAGACATGCGTAGCCATGTTTGTTTCTGAAGAGAAATGCAAAACTAGTGGAATCGAATCCTGCATGTTTTCCTTCTGTGTCCTCTTCTTTATGTTGCAGGGGAGGGGCTGTGTAGGAAAGGTGTTAGGACAGGTCTGTATGTGTGATGTTCATAATTTAACAAGCCTGAGGCTCACATTTCCAAACCTATGCAGAGTGTCTCCAATACAGTCTCCCTGGGACCATTTTCTCAAACCCCGAATTCTTCCTGTGGACTTCATTTCAGAGCCAGGACCACTGAAGAAAATCAGTAGGAATAGTATTGTCTTGCTTTTATTTTTAATCACAGATGGTATTTCCTGTCCAGATTAACCCACCTTTCCCCTATTCACAAGCTGGCTTTGGCACGGTCACGTAGTGGTGAGTAGAATGAGGTCTCCCAATGTTGGACCTACCCAGCTTTGCTACTTACTAACCAGGTGATTTAGGAGGAGTTATTCACCTTGGTAAGTCTCCATTGCGTCGCTGTAAAATAGACTTGGGGACATAGTGGGGACCAAAGAAGCTGTAAATCCAGGGAGCAAAGAAGAGTGCCTGACACATTATAAATATTGAATAAATGACAGGGAATATTGTTAGTGCTTTACTGTTTTGAAAAATTAAATCCCCATAAGTGAGGATGTTCAGAGTATATGGCTGTGGTTCCAAAGGTAATTCCAGGAGGGACAACCAAAAATATTCTGAGCAGAGTGAGCTGACTGCTTTGAAGTGGGGAACTCTCACAGGTTAGGCAACGTTTGGCACGATTGTCGAGAAACTACTTCAGTGATAAACACAAAACTCAAGATAGTGATCACTTCTGGGGAAGGCAGGAGGATGGGAGAGGCCAGGGGCAGACAAGAAGTTTGACAGTACTGGGTGAAGCTGGGTGGTGAGGTGACAGATGTCTGTTTCGTTAATACATAGGACACATATTCCTTTTTAAAAATTTAATTTAATTAATTTATTCATTTTAGAGAGAGCTGGAGAGAGAGAGCATGCACAAGCAGCAGGAGGAGCAGAGGTAGAGGAACAAACAGACCCAGTGCTGAGCATGGAGCCCAACGCAGGGCTCCATCCCAGGACTCTGAGATCATAACCCAAGCTGAAATCAAGAGTCAGATGCTCAACTGATCGAATGACCCCAGTGCCCAAGTTCTTTTGAATAAATCCAATGTTACACAGTAAATTTCCTTAAAAATTAGTCTCAGAGTCATAGTCATACCTGACGCATTTATATGTAATATTCACATAGATGTGCAAAATACTAAAGTCAGTTTAGTTCTATCCCTTTCTATTAAATTCCTGCTGCAGCATAAGAAAAAAATAAATATATAATCTGCATTAATGGAAACTGGAAGACCAAGTAAGTTTCAAATGAGGTTAATATTCACCAAAGAAGGTTTGTTGCAAGAGGCGAAACTTTGAGTTACAGAAAATTTAAATGAATGATGGAATGAGCCAACAGAAGAGTTGGAGTTTCCAGGGGAAACTCCAAAATCCCCAGAATACACTGAGGACATACTCTATGTCAAAACCGTGCTGGATGCTTTCATCCTCATCCTCACTGGGGATGGGGAAATGGAAGCTCCAAGTTACACCATATGTGAATGCAAGAGTGGAATCTCAACCTCAAATCCATCCCAGTTGATCACGGCCACTGATAGAGGAAAATATCCAACTGATTGATGCATTGAAACTCTACAGTTCTAAGCTGTGAATGTTGTCCTAACCCATTGCCTAAAGGTAAAATGGTTTGAGGCAGGAGACAAAAATACTTGACAAAATTTATTTGTGCTGGCTATCAATAAGATGAGTTGTAGGGGGGTTATCAGTGAACTCACACTAAATCACGCTGCAAGCATAATTAACAAGCATAAATTTTGGTGGTTTATAGCAACTCACTCACATCAAAGGGGTCAGTCAAAGCTCTGCTCCAAGACATCTTAACTGCCGACCCTAGCTGACAGAGCCGCTCCCATCTGGGATACGGCTGACCTTGGGGCAGAGGGAAGAGAAAAGATGGTGGAACTGTGTGGCAACTCTGTGCTTCTGCTCAGGAGTGCAAAACATGATGCAAATTTCATGCATCAAGGCATGTCACATGACCAGGTCTGACCGCAGTGGGATGGGTAAGAGTAATTCTTCCATGGGAAGGGGCGGTGAACATTCTGATATATAGTACAATTTAACATAAATGCTAAAGCAACAAAGCCAGAAACAACTTTGGTTTTGCTTTGATATCTTACATCTTAAACCAAAGTATCAAAAACATCAAAAGGAGTGAGATAATTTCAAATAATGCAAATTATGTTTTTACAGGATTTCTCTGATGCCATTCATTCATCACAGAGGGCTAGAAATAGGTGGTAGCAATAAGTCCACTGGAGACAGGGCTGGTGAAAATGTAGTGAGTTGGTATTTCAAATGTAGCACACAGAAGCGTCAACCATTTAGAGAGGAAAGTGCACAGATTTTTAGACAAAGGTTCAAATAGCTATAGGCATTTTGACTGTGATAAGTACTTTAACCTCTGACCATCAGCTTCCTAATGTGTAAAAGCTTTTCATTTATTTATTCATTTTTTAAAAGATTTTATTTATTTATTTGACAGAGAGAGATCACAAGTAGGCAGAGAGAGAGGAGGAAGCAGGCTCCTTGCTGAGCAGAGAGCCCGATGCGAGACTCAATCCCAGGACCCTGAGATCATGACCTGAGCCGAAGGCAGAGGCTTAACCCACTGAGCCACCCAGGCGCCCCTATTTATTCATTTTTAAAAAATATTTTATTTATTTATTCTAGAGAGAGAGAGAATGAGAGAGAGAGAGCATGAAAGGGGGGTAGGATCAGAGGGAGAAGCAGACTCCCTGCTGAGCAGAGAGCCCCATGTGGGACTCAATCCTGGAACTCCAGGATCATGACCTGAGTTGAAGGCAGGCACTTAACCAACTGAACCACCCAGTCACTCCTTATTTATTCATCTTAACTTAGCTTCGAGTCTGGGCCAGGCACAGGAATAGTGGGGAGGTGTTGCAGAGAACAAGAGAGATGGGCTCTGTCCTCAGGGAGTGTATGAGCTGGCGGGGTGTGGACAATTATGGTGAGAGTGATGTGCCATGTAACACATACCACCAGGAAGAAATGGCTGAGCAGGTACTGGCCTTGGTGTGGCTTATGGAGGTAGGGGTACAGGGGGGCGTCCCTAACCCATAGAGGGTACATATGTAACCTGGTGAAGTTCCCTGCTCTGTCCCTCAGAGATTTGGGTGTAGCTTAAACCTGAGGTCCAGGGCCTGGCAGCTCAAATCACATCACTCAGTTTCCACACTCAACTTCCTCATACTCTTCTAGGTTCATCTGTGTCATATCTGGAGGAAGCATTCAGCCTTTCCTTTTTTCCCTAGGAAACTCAGTTAGACATCATTCTGTATTTCTTTGTCCGTCTCTCTCTTCCTCCATGTGGGGCAGTGTTCTTGGCACTGAGACTCAATCAGTAAACCAGGCAAGATCCCTCTCCCACCAAACCTATATTTTAGTAGTGGAAACAGATCATCAACACTTTTTAAAATAGCTCATAAATAAGTCTGGTGATGCAAATAGTATTAAGTACTGTGATTAGTCACTTTTCTGAGGATTTGGTGTACTCTGGTGGGTTTTGTAATACCACCCAAGCATTTCCCCAATTTCCAGTGGACACTGAGTGGGTTTCTTCCACAGTTAACTCAATTCTGACACCAGCTACCCAGAGATACATCAGATCCCACAGGGAAAGAGCTCACCCCAAGACTGCCCCCAGTTCAAACAACCATCTCAAGACCAGTTTGCCATGTGTACTTCTAAACAAATGGTTGAAATCAGGGTTTTTGTGACCCCCATCTTGGGTCTGAGAATTTTCTAGAATGGCTCATAGAGCTCAGAGAAATACTTATATTTCTCAGGTCTTCTTTGTCACCTCATTAGCCTAAACTCAGATATGCTCAAAAGGGGGCTCCTTATGGATATCAAAAGAGACCCCTTTATCACTCTGATCACTTAGGAAATCCCATGGGTTTTGAGAGCTCTGTGCCAGATACAGGGAGAAGAACAAATATATATTTATTATAAATCCCAGTATAAACATGTGTCCTAGAGGAAGGAGCTCAGACTGGAGTAGTGGTCATAGAACGAAGTGGACAGACTAGAGAGATGATTTTGAAGGTCGAATCTGCCAATCCTGGCAATCTGATTAGAGGTTAGAGTGCGAGAAAGAGAAGAGTCAGGGATGGAGGACACTTGCTGAACCGTCTACATCCAAGTGTCTTATGGGCAAAGAGGAAAGGGTCTGGAGCCCAGGAGAAGGGATAGAGCTGGACACCTAGATTGGGTGGGGGGATATGGGTGGTGTCTGAAGCCATGAGAGTGAATGATAGCTTCCAGAAGGGTGGGTTATGTTGAATGAGAAAGGAAAGGCCTATGAGGTCCAGTGACACTTAAATGACAAGGAAAGAGAGAAAAGAAGACAAAATTTCCAAGGACCAGCCAGAGAGACAGAAAGAATGAAGTGGGGAGCCTCAGAGATCAAGGAAATGCAGTCCCTCATGGAAGGGGTGAGGGGGTTGGCAGGGTCCACTCAGTGCCGCAGATGTCAGGTAAAGACTGAAGGGTGTCCGCTGGATTTGGCACAAATGAGGTCATCGGTGGCCTTGGCAAGAACAGGTGCAATGGGTGTTGGGCAGAAGCCGCCCTGCAGGGCAGGGAGGACATGAGCCGGGGGCCACAGGGTGAGAAGCAAGAGGGAAGGGTGTGGACAAAGAGAATGTGGGACCTCTGGAAGGTTCAGTTTTGTGTTGAGAGGGGGAGGTTTGGGCGTGTTTAAATTCTGATGGAACGGGCGAGTAGGTGAATATCGGGGAGAAAGTATAGACGTTGGGGAAGGAGATGAAGATGCTGGAAAGAAGCCCTGGGGATGCAAAAGACGAGAGGACAGGGAGTGGAATCAACTCCATTCTTCTACTGTAACACGGGGGACCAAAGAGCACACCGGTGTCCACGCAGATCGATACCTCCATTTGATGGTAGAAAGCTGTGTAGAATGGGGTCTCTGAACAGTAATGGGAGCATCTCAAGAGTACATCCTTGTGGAAATCACGCAGGGGCTTTCTCCGTGTGTGTGTGTGTGTGTGTGTGTGTGTGTGTGTGTGTGTGTGTTCTCAGTGAATGAGAGATGATACTGGCATTTACTGCATGGAACTTGGGGCTGCAGGGTGACCTGCAATGGTTGAGACAAAGTGAATCAGTATTTCAGGAAACTACCCCACCAGAGGTGACACACTGCTGGGAGCAGTCAGCATGCCCAGCTCCCGATCCTGATTTCCAAATACCACTCTTTATGGAAAAGAGATCAGGGCTCATTGGAGAAACGGCTGCTTTGTCTGGAGCAGGGAATGGGCAAGGTGAACCTGGGTCATCTCATGCCAGTGTCTTATTAACCAAATTCACAAACCAGCAATTCCATGCCTGGATTCTGACCCAAGATAAATGAAAATTATGCCCAAAGAAAGACTTGTTTGTATGCAAATTTCACAGAGCTGTATTCTCACGAACCCCAAATTGGAAACGACCTGAATGTCCAGCCACAGCTGAAGAGATAAATAGAGTGTGTGTCCTATAGGGAAGAGCTACTCAGAAATAATAAGGGGTCCACCACAGCTGTGCTCAGCAGCAGAATTAAATCCCCAAAACACTATGCTAAGGGGAAAAAATAACCAGATGCCAAAGAATCCCTACTGTATTCTTCCACTTATGTGGAATTTGAGAAAGACAATACTGGCCAATGGTGATGAAAGCAGATAATGTTGAGTGAATGTGGGCACAAGAGAAGTGTGTGGTGCTGGAAATTCTACGTGCGATGGTGGCAGGGGGGACACGGGTGTCCACCTTTGTCAAAGCTACCGGCCTCCACGGTGACAATGCAGGCAGTCCATTCTCCGTAAATAATATTACAGAGAGGCTGATTTTTCAAAGACCAAATGGGGAAGTCAAAAGGACACAGGAGCCACCTTGCTGGGCTTTCTCCGGTCAAATGGGGACAATGTGAACGTCAAAAGGAATAGTTATTGCCAAAAAAAAAAAAAAAAGGAATAAATAAAAATCTAGAGGGCCATAGTGTGTGTGTGTGTGTGTGCGCACGCGCGCGTGCGCATGTTAGAGAGACAGAGACAGAGAGAAGCTTGTCTTTACCTGGGGATCCCTATGGAGAGATAAACTTACAAAGTCAAGTCAGGAAGTGCCTGTTGATGAAGTCAGTGGTTGTCGGTGAAGGATCCCAGGGTGGGCTTTTCGGGGTGCCGATAACCTCCATTTCTTGATGCAAGTAGTGATTATGTCTGGTGTTCACTTTAGAACTACCGTAAGATGGCACACATCTGTATGGAAGTTCTATTTTACAACAGAAAGTGCGTCTTCTGTGTTCGGAGAAGCAGTGAAAACCCAAGCCGCCCTTCTAAAAATACCACTTCAACCCATGGATTCCGTTTCTCTCATCGAAGTACCTGTTAAATTTCACAAAGGGAGACATGTGCATGATTAAAAATAGAACCGAGTCTTATGTAAACGTTCTCAAGAAAGCCATTTTTAAAAACCAAGATGGAGCTTCTTGGAGAATCCAAGACAAGAAACAATAGGTTGCCAAAAGATGGATAGCTCGATCATAAATGATCTCTCCTCCTTCGAGAAGGTTCCAAAATGCCTCCAGCTGTAAAGTGCCAACTCTTTTCTAAGAACAGAAAGAAGAAACAGTGTGGAACAAACATCCCCCTAACTGAGGGGCTTCCCTGGGTTGCTTTCCCAAACTCCCTCGGAAAATACTAATTAAGTTATCAAAAGAAAGTTGATTTTCATAAAAACTGGATTTGATTAGGATCTCAGGGAGAACTGATTATAGCCAAATGCTTCCAGAGGTGGGTGTCAGGGCTGCAGCAGCCTGTGCTTGGGGCTAATTGATGAAGGCAAAGGTCCTTCACTGTGGCTCCCTATCTCCCCCCCACCACCCCTCTTGGTGAAGTGCTTGTACTCCCCTATCATTACCTTGAAAATAAAAGCCTGGGTGATCAAAATTGAAAATAACAGGCAGATTCTATCTCTCCTAGCTCAATCTCAGGTGAAAACCTTTTCATCTTCATGGTGCTTCCCCCCCACTTCATTTTAATACATTTATTCCGCTTTGCCCAGAAAATTATTTTGGTCTCAGACAACTCTTATGTATTCATTCTCATGGATGAAAGCAGAAGTCTGGGTAATGTGAAATGATACAAATCCAAAAACCTTTTATATCTGACTTTCAAATGTGGGCTTGTACTTACATTTGATTAGGCGCATGTTTAATATTCTGGGGATCCAATTCAGACAAAATAAATGAGTCGCAGGATAAGCATCTAACTGGAAAAAGTGTGAGCTGTTCCTCTGGGTTCCGAGCCCCATTCCTTAGCCAAAATCCAGCTCCAGGGGACAGGTAGTGTGACCCCTTGACAGATGACAGATGGAGACCCAACGAAAGGTACAGATCTTCTAGCCTGAAGCCGGATTCAGGAAGTGCTGGCTTCCCTGGACATCGGGGTTTCGCCCCCATGTTGCCCATTGTCTCAGACCACATATAATATACGCTGCTAATATCCAGAAAGGAGGTTTCGCCACCAAAAAATTGTTTTCCACCGGTGCAAAGAATTGCTTTGCTAATCTTGCTTTCCCAGACAACCCTGACTTTCAGTTCTTGGCACAGGTTCCCCCCCACAAGGGAGGCGAATTATATACCATAAGGCAAGAATCATGCGGAGGGCCACCCTAGAGTCTGACGACCACAGTGTTTATGTTTATAATTGATCCGTCCACCATGATGGGCAAATTACTACCAAATGGGGAAAACACGCAGGGGAGCAAACACACTGTTGGAAGCAGCCTGCCCTTGAGTGGCATCTCTGGGTCTTGGAGACTAACCCCCATGCGCCCTCACCCTGGACTTTGATCTGACTGGGAAATTAGGATCTCTGTGAAGACACTCACCATGGTCCCTCCCAGCTTCCTTCCCCTCTGCGCACCTCCCCTTACAGAAGCGCCAGAGCCCATAGTCACTTTCTTTGCAGCCAAGGTTTGTGTTGGGGTTTTCCCACTGGGGAAAAACTGGGGACACTGGCAGGAAAGTGACATGATCAGAAGGGCTTCAGAGAGAGAGAGAGACAGGAAGAGAGAGAGATGGGAAGAAAGAGAGAGAAAGAGGAAAGGAGGGTAAAGGAAGGGAGGGGGAGAGAGGAAGGACTGAAAGAGGGAGGAAGGACATTTTCTGTAACTGACCTCCCGTGGTCTCCTCTATTCCAGCAGAGCACAGGGGAGGCGAGGAGGCAGATTAGGCCTATCCAGGTTGACAGTGCCCTTTTAGCAGTTTCTCTCCTTTTAGTGCATCTCCCTCATCTCCCTTCAGGGGAAGGAGGGAGCAGCTGGGCTGAGAGGAGAAGCCTGGGATCCACGCATTTCCCTGTAAAGCCTGGCCAATGGCTCCTCCTCAGTGTGGCCCAGGCTGCTGGCCACTGAGGCAGGCCTCCGGGGTCGATACTCTGGGTATCAGGCCAGCTGCTGCTGCCCAAAACCACAGCCTGGTTCAGCTTCTTCTCTGAAACCCTGGCATGGGGAGGCTTTCTCCCCTCAGCCCAGGTCCTCATTTCCCTCAGGCCTCTCTTCCCCGCCTCCTCCCCAAAACTATAAGTGGGAGCCAAGGGGCCACCCTTGCCAGGACTATTGCCTTCTGTCCTGTGCTTTCCTCCAGAGCTGTCTAGAAATCTCAGGTGTGGGTGAATTAACTCCAGTCTTAACCAGAATCCCTACCTCTGAACCCATGCCCTGCCACGTCTCCTACAGCTCCCCTCCCAGTTCCCGAAGGGTTCCCCTAGACCCCCGCCCCCAGTGGGAAATCTCCATGTGTCCCAGACTGCCCCTCCTCTGGGTTCCCAGCAAACTCCACTCACAACTCTCAATTGGCCCTTGATTTGCAAGGGAATATAATTTTGAAACCTATAAGGAAATAAAAAACAAGCAACGTTTTCTTTCTCACTTCAACACCTTCTTGCCATAGAGTTAAAATATCTCATTTGTCAGGCGGACCTGAGCACAGACCCCCTTTTTAGGGACTTTGCAGCCTCCCTCTCAAGCTCTGAATGCCACCGATTCAATGGAAGGGAAGCCTACGTCACCTATGAGAA
Organism: Mellivora capensis; assembly: GCA_004024625.1. Classification (NCBI taxonomy): domain Eukaryota; kingdom Metazoa; phylum Chordata; class Mammalia; order Carnivora; family Mustelidae; genus Mellivora; species Mellivora capensis. Next base: position 21,270 of record PISX010019633.1, read on the forward strand.
AGGAAAAAAAGCATCTGTTTAATATCATGCAGAAATTATGCCTGCAGAATTCTTCGGGAAGATCTCTGCAGTGCAAGACATGAATTAAACATGGACAAGACAGGAGGCAGGCTGTTTAGGAGGCTGTTGCAAACACCCTGGCAAAGGATGACAATGAATTTAACCAAGGTAGTGGTCATGAAATGGAAGAGACAACAATCAAGAGGCTTTAAGATATTCATATTATGATCGACATAGTAAGGCTTCACCTGCTGTTCCACGAGGAGGGGGCTTTCACGTGGAACGAGGGAAGGGGCATGAGCAGGAACAAGGTTGGTACACCATAAGGGTAGTAGACCAAATGGAAGGAATATGAGATTCCATCAAGCTAAGCCTACGAACATTGGAAATTAGGACTTGATGTGTTGGATTAGTGTCCCAGGTTGAATTTTCCAGAAGCAGATGCTGAGACGGGGCTTGGGGTCCAAGACATTCAGTAGAGACTTTTATTGGCTGAATTGTGTCCCCCCACCTCCCCAATTCCCATTTTGAAGCCTTCATTCCCAGTACCACAGAATTCAAATGTATTTGGAGATAGGGTATGGAAAGAAGTGATTAGGTTAAAAAGAGATCATTAGTGTGGGACCTAATCCCATATGACGGGTGTCCCTGTAAGACAAGGAGACTAGGACAAAGACATACACAGAGGGAAGACGATATGAAGACACAGGAAGAAGATGACCATCTCCAGCCACGGAGAGAGGCCTCCTGAGAAACCAACCCCACCAACACCTTGATCTTGGACTTCCCCCCGCAAGGATTGTGAGAAATTTCTTTCTGTTGCTTAAGCCATTCAGTCTGTGCTACTGTGGGAGATATGGCAATGGAATGGGTTTCCTGATATTCATGGGAATAATGCCCTGTGGTACTTTGTTAGGAAAACCTGAGCTGACTAAGAAGGAGGCCAAGCCCTGTGAGGGAAAAGTACCCAGTGGAGGAGAAGCTCAACTGCCATGTGAGCCCACCCACCCACCCAAAGCCTTAACTATGCTGGCAGGGAGTTCTAAGCCAAGAACCATTCACTAGAATCACGGAATAACCATGCCTTCATGCTCTGACTCACTTAGTCACCACATGAGGGCTGTCCCTGTATGGCAGTGACCTCAGGCTGGGTGGCTCTCCGCAGCTGAGGTGCACCATCAAGGAGCTGAGGAGTAGAGGCTGTCTGCTTCCTGTTCCACTCACACTGGGCACAGACGACACCATGAAGGAAGTGGCATTCTCCATGTCTATCACCGCCCATGCCTTGCCCCACTCAGGTACATGCTATGCTCTCCACATATAGTCAAGGTTCTACGGGGCTTCTGTCTCCAAGAAGCAGTGTGGAAGAGGGGAGCAGGGGGAAAACTACAAGGCTCTGTTTGGTCTCAGAGCCATGCTGATACCTCCCACCATCCTCTCTCTCCTCCACGGACTCAGTAATGCCTGAAGTTAGTGAGGGCAACATCTCAGAATGCTCCAGATAGCCCATAGAGGAAGATGTTCACAGGTTCGGAGAAGTGGGTAAGTTCGAATGAATGGATTATGGGCGACCTGTACATCCGTTTTTCCACACACTCCCTAGAAGGGTCTAAGGGACACTCTCCTCACCACAGCATGAATAAATGGGCCGCCAGCACTGCCAAAGGACTGTGTGGTTGTATCCTCTGTAGGCTAAAGGTCAGGGTGGGAGATATGGCAATGGAATGGGTTTCCTGATATTCACGGGAATAACGGACCTGAACAGCTAGATATAGATGATGCTAGAGTCGCACTAAGGGATGGTCCTAAAAATCACTGATGATGGGAACTCGCCCTGCCCCCTCAATGGGCAACACTCCAGTCTGTCCATCTGTGTTGAAGAAGGGATCTGGATCTACACTGACTCGTGAGCTGTGACTCACAGGTTGTCGGTGAAGGATTTGGAAAGAGCAAAATTGGAAAACTGGTAGAAGGAGCTCTTAGAGAGAAGAATGTGGTTGACCTTTTGGAATGTCCGCAGAATGTGAGGCAATTTAAATTCCATGCAAATCCTCACAAGAGACATCCCCCCAGAACAAGGCTCTCCAGCATCAAGTGTGGAGGATGACGTGTTCTGTAGCAGTCAGTCAGCGCTTTTCCCACCATGCCATATAATGACCATGTGGCTGGGGGTGGGGCAGGAATGGGGCTTATGCAGCAAGAGGGCCTTCTCCTCACCAACAAGGATCTGGCTTCTTCCAACAGCAGAGGTCAACATGGAGCCCCTGATTTGGCACCATTTTCTGGGGGGTGGGGAGTTACCTTTTGAGAGATTCATGACATTGGGCTTCTGTCATAATGTAACAGGAAGTGATCCGTCTTTGGAATGAGAAACTATAACCTGGGTATAGATTCACCCTTTCTGTCCTCAGGGCTCTGCCAGTTCCCCAAATGTGGACTGGAAGAATTCCTCCTTTGTAGCCATAACATCCCTTACAACTTTCTCTCCACCCAGGACACATTTTCCCATGATGGAAGGTCATGAAATAGGCTAGTCTTACCCCATGGCCCACCACCACCCAAAAGCAGCATCAATAGAAGGGTAGAATGGCCTTTTGAAGTTATGGTAGCAGAAGGGAGGAACACCCTGAGAATTGTTGGAATCTGTCCTATAGGATGTAACATGTGCTTCCAAGCAATGGAATTCTCCATTGTCCCAGTAGCCTGATGCATGGGTCTAGGAATCAAAGGGTCGAGTTGGTGGTGTCTCTGAGTCTCTTATACCTAATCCTTCCCCACAAAAAACAATTGAGGGACTTTTTTCTTCTCATCCTGTGATCTTGGAATGGGTAAGTTTGGAAGTCCCAGAGCCTGGCAGAGGACCATGTCACCAGGCAACCTAGTCATAGCGCTGTTAAACTAGAAGTTGAGACTGGCCCCTGGCCATTTGGGTCTCCTCATGCTGTTGAACCAACAGCCAAGAAAGGGTCACTAGTCTGAGCAGGGCGACAGATCTTAATTACCAGGGAAAAACTGGATCATGGTTACACAGTGGGTCAGGAAGGATTAGGGGGTTGGCCCAAGGGATTCCTGGGGATACAGCCTCTTGGTACTTCTCTCCAACTGTTCTCATCCATGGAAAACTGCAGTCAAGTCAAGGATTCCATTCATTCAGGAATGAAGGTCTGGGTCACTATCCCACATCAGAGAAGCTTGTCACCCAGCTGAGATGCTGGCAGATAGGAAGAGGGACATAGTGTGGAAGGAGGGAGAAGCCAGGTAATGATGCCAGTTAAGCCTCATCACCGGCTACAGAAGAGGAGTACACAGCGGATCTCTTTCTGTTCATTGTTCTCCTTCTCCCTCTTCCCCATCACCTACATTTCAGTATCAGAAGAGCGCTGTTAGGGCTAAAAGGTTATGTTTCTCGTGGGCGCATGGCTGAATTGACCTCATCCATGGTGATATCACATCTTATGAAATTTGGCATGTCCTCTCTGCAGAGGCCATTACTACTTTTACACCAACAAAAGACAAGAGGGGACAGACTGTCCAGGATATTTTCCTTTGGCCCTCTAGACCCACCTTCCAAACTTGTCCACCCTGCTCCTTGGATGGGAGGCATCAACCAGGCCCCTGTGCTCTGGCTTCTGGGTGGGATCAGCCAATGGGCTACAGGAGCAGGACACCAGAGGGCGGGCTGCTCATTCCCTCTCTGTCCCCCACTGGGAGGTCCTTCCCCTGACAGCTCCTGTCTGGCATTCCTCTCCACTGAACTACCCCTCCCTGGCTGGGGAATGCCCTTCCCCTTTGCCTCTTCCAGCCTCCCTCCATTGCTGGTCTCAGGCCACTCAACTGGCCTTTGTTTCTTTCCTAACCTTGGCCCCCATTTGGTAAATATCTGCTCCTTTATACTCTCTTCAATAACCCTGTGGGAGGATCTCATCTATTTCCTGGATCCCAGATTTTTCCAAGTAAAAAAGCCACTGAAATGATGTTTACATTATGAACTATAACTTACATGAGGAAAAGTGTACATAGCACTAATCTAACATTGAACATGTAGTTATAAATTGAGCGCCATTTGTCTGGGTTACCCTCACCTGAGTCAAGAACCAGAATGAGGCCAGCCCTCCAGAAGCCCACTGGATCTCGTATATATCTTCCCCATGACAATTCCCTTCCTCCCTTTACAGATGAGTTTTTGCTGTAACAAGTTACCACCATTTCAGTGGCTTCAAACAACATAAATATATTACCTCATAGATCTGATCCTTGAAAGTCTAAAAAGTGGTTATCATAGGCGAAAACCAAGGCATGGGCAGGCTGCATTCCTTCTGGAGGCTCTAAGAGACCATCAGTTCCTTGCTTTCCCAGTTCCTAGAGGCTTGGAGCCTCTCCCAGGGGCAACAATTGGGCCCTGGCTCTAATTCACCCCAACCCCTACTTCTGTCCTCATATCCCCTTCCCCGACTCTGAGCCCCCCAATCCCCTTTTATAAGGATCCTTGTGATGACACGGGGCCCACCCCAATAACCCATGGTGACCACATTATCCCAAGACCCTTAATTTAACCATGTCTGCCAAGTCCCTCTTGCCGGGAAATAGAACAAATTCACAAGTCCCAGGGATTAGGGCATGGATATCTTTGGGGGCTGCTATTCTGCCCACCACACCCACTCTCTGGGCTTCTTAGGTAATTATTTCTTTGAACAAAGCTGTTTTTAAAATACATTGATCAGGCGCCTGAGTGGCTCAGTGGGTTGAGGCCTCTGCCTTCGGCTCAGGTCATGATCTCCAGGTCCTAGGATCGAGCCCCGCATCAGGCCCTCTGCTCGCTGGGGAGCCTGCTTCCTCCTCTCTTTCTGCCTGCCTCTCTGCCTACTTGTGGTCTGTCTGTCAAATAAACAAGCAAAATCTTAAAAAGAAAAAAAAATTTTAAAATACATTGATGGAGGCTGTTCATTTCTTGCCACTGAGTTTTTAGTTAGGCCACAGGCAGGGCCACTGGCCAGCCTGTAGTGAGTGGCCTTGGATATGACCGTCATTCCTTGGCCCCTTCAGTTTTGGCCAGGAAGGCAGAAAGCCATGGTATAAGAAAAGCATCACTCACATGAATAAAGAATGGCTTTGACCATTTATATTGCATGGACTTTTCTCATGACCCTGAGAGATGTATTATTAGCCCCATTATTATTCCCATTGTACAGGTGAAGGAACTGAGGCTCAAAGATCTAAAGCAACCTGCTTCCAGTTGCTCAGTGAGTGAGCGTCAGAACTGGAGTCAATGCCCTAGTCTGTGTGACACCAAGCCCCACCTTCTTTCTACTCCATCACAGGCTCTCCATGAAGAGAAGGCAATTCCTTTTATCTGCAGATAAAAGGAAACTGAGGTGGGACACCCCTGTGCAAATACGATCCCATTTTGTCGCTAGAGCAGCCCCAAGAGTGGAGAAACATGTTTTGGACTCTAAGCCAACTTAGCCCCATGCAGCATCCGCAGCTTGAATGTACATTTCCATGAAATCTCCATTTGCTCATTTTATTGTCTATCATTAGGTTCTGCAGAAGGAAAAACAAAAGATGGGTGAAAAAAAAAACAAAACCACAACGATCGACCAGGTCACCTTAGCAGAACATTGGTTTGTTTCATGTCGCAAAACGGTGTGGTGTTAATGACTCCACTAACAAACCCCACACCAGGGTCATTATTTCCAATGGGCAGTGACAACAAGCAGTAACAAAGCTGGTGTGTGGCAATAGACAGTGTAAAATTTTCATTGCAAGGCATTTTCTGGAATCTGGCTTGAAATGTCCTGTGAAAAGATAGGTGTATGACCAGGGTGTGGTTTTAGAACTGTGGGCATGTTTCCTTGGAACATCTAAGAAAGGCACGCCAGCCCAGTCTCTTCTCCCTGACACTTACACTGCATTATCATCAAATTAGAAATCATCTGAGAACCGACTAAGTGCTTAGTACACATAAAACCCGAGCGGAAAAATAGCATTAGTATCCCTGTTCTAAGGTCGATTAAAAAATCCTTGTCTGAAGGGGGTGCCTGGGTGGCTCAGTCGGTTTAGCGTCTGCCTTTGGCTCAGGTCATGATCCCAGGGTCCTGGGATGGAGCCCCGCATCGGACTCTCTGCTCAGCGGGGAGTCGTCTTCTTCCTCTCACTCTGCCCCTCCTGCTGCTCGTGCTCTTTCTCTCCCTCTCTCTCCAAATAAATAAAATCTTTTTAAAAAATCATGGAGCTTATTCATAAAATCCATTACACAAATCTACTCTTCTTGAAAAAGAAACCACCTGATGATCTGACCAGGCGCAGGGACACTTTCTCTGCTTCGTGTCACAGAGTAAATACGTCCTGCCTACATGATGACCTTAACAGTGGCTGGCATTTCTGGGCCATTCACCATATTCTAAATGCCTCATGTGGGTTCACTCTTTACAACATCCTTACTTTACAGGTGGGGACACTGGGCACAGAGATGGTCGCTTGCCCGTGTAGCTAGGAAGGGCAGAGGACAGCCTGGAATTCCATGAGACCCCAACCTTCTTGCTCAGCTTATATCCGCTGATCTCTGTGAAGACTACAAGCCTTTTGAAGGCACAATCTGTCCTACCACATCTGGCATATTTTTGTTTATTTAATATTGCTGTTATCTATTGCTACATGACAAATATCTAAACCTAGTGGCATTAAACAACCATTTTTCTTTATGGCCACAGATTCTTTGGGCATGAACTTGGATGGGGTACAGAGGGGATGACTAGTCTCTTCTCCATGATGTCTGAGGTCTCATCTAGAAAGACAAACAGCTGGAGGTGACTTGAAGGCTGGATGCTGGAATCATCTGGAAGCTCTGAGTAGGCATATCCCAAGAGGGGGCACTGGAGGGCAAACATTCCAACCAAGCCAGATGGAAGCTGTGTGCTTTTTACGATGTGAAATTCATAAATATGGACTCTTCCACCTTTCTCTATGGGTGGAAGACGAAGCAGAAGTAATCCCATCCAGATTCGGTGGGAGGGGACATAGCCCACCCTGTGTGATGTTCTCAATTTTCTTAGTTTCCAACTCGTGTGTGAAAGCTTTCTTGTCAGGACAGGTGGACTTCCTTTGATGTAGGAGAGCGAGGGGCACTCCTCGCTTGTGAAGCACAGGGCACTTTGTAGTTACTAATCTGCTGTTCATTATGATGATCTGTAGTCTCTATCATAACAAATGGGTTGTAACCACAGATGCATTTACTGCCTTCATTAAGCTGCTAGCATTAGGCTTATTTTGAAGTATTTTTCTCTCCATTTTATCTGAGCTTATCTTCACTGCCAATAAGGTTGGCCTTCATCAACAGCTGGAAGCCCTGATATTAGACATCGCCCCTGCTATTAATCTTCTGTAAGTTCATCTTTATAGTCATGAATCCATTCATCACCCCAAGCTGTCCTTCACATTTGTATGGCATTCCATTTAGCTACACCAAACTCTATTTCTTTATCGGGACTAAAGTTCTTTGTCATTTTAATAGTTTAGAGAGCTTTCTCTTCGAGCTGCAGAGAGCATCAGATTGTCCACAAATAACAAATGGAGGCTAGTAATATTCTTTGTTGGGTCTCATCTTAACCCTGAGGGCTCCTCAGTCAATTTATGCCCAAGAAGACCCATAAGGTCGGAGTATCCCTAAAATATTCTACATCCTGTAAGAGGACCTACAGTTCGGCCGTTCTCCCCCAAGCACAGCTAGACACTATATTTCTTCTGTCCATCTCATTCTACAAAAGCTTCAGTTGATTCTACTCACCCACCTCCTCCCTGATTGATGCTGGCCAAGGATGGCTTGAAAAATCAATACGATCCATATTATGAGATAGGAAAGGAGGAGATGCATAAGTGAGGGAAGGGGGGGAGAGAGGAGAGAGAGAAAGGGGAAGGTAAAGAGGGAAGAGAAAGGCCAGTTCTCTGTAGAAATCCAGACCCGCACTAGGGGAGGTGGTACCCTTGCCACCTCGGGGATGAGATTACAGAGAAATTGGGAGATGAAGATTCAGAAACAGAAGGTCACAATCAGGGTGAATAGGAAGCCCCAGCCCCAAGGCACATCCCTTCGTCCTCAGGCCCAGCCTTGCCCTGGGGAAGGGCAGCCAGGTAAGCAGGATCAAGTGACCTGCTAGTTGCGGGGCTCCCTGGAGGATACGGAAATCTTGGCCTGGGTTGAACCCTCTTGGGAGAATAATAACCTATGTACATTACAAGAAGCACTCTTTGGGGATGCCTGGGCGCTCAGTCAGTTAAGCCGCTGCCTTCGACTCAGGTCATGATCCCAAGGTCCTGGGATCGCATCCCGTATCCGGCTGCTTGCTCAGCAGAGAGCCTGCTTCTCTCTCCACCTCTGCTTGCCACGCTGCCTGTTTGTGTGCCCTTGCTCTCTCTCTCTCTCTGATAAATAAATAAAATCCTTTAAGAAAAAAAGAAGACGCGCTCTTTGCATGGATGTTGGGTTGGGCAATCAGAAGGTTGTTATGGGCGGTGCTGAGACAACTGTTGACAATCTCTCCTCTGAACACATTTCCACCTTAGACGGGCCCACGCGACACACACAGCAACCGACAACACAGATCACTAATGCAGGGCAGGCCCAGGAACTCCGACTGGGGAGATTTCCCACTGCCTGAAATTATCAGGGCGATGTCACAGGGGAGGGAGGGAAGGCTTGGGAAGGTAGGAGAGGGAACGTCAAGCTCCACCAACCGAGACGGGTCTGGTTGTGGTGGGTGGATAGAGAATGAGCACATCCCTTGAGCATCTCAGAGACCATTTCCTGGAGCCACGTCAGTAAGGAAACCCACAGTAGTTGGGAATTCCACTGAGGTCCACCAGTGGGCACCTGCACTGCCTCCCCAGGCCGGGGCGGGGGGGAAGAGCCACTTTGTCACAGGTACGCTCTGCTTCTACTGCTGCAGAAAGCAGGCACGGGCCCTTCTGTCTTCTTCCCCCGAGGCTGGGAATTGTTTGGAGCAGCCAAGGTCCTCCTAGGTTTCAACCACTGGTCCTCCCACTTTGCCGGAACAACTGGTGCGAATGCTCTGAGCACCTTCTCAACCTTTAGGAACCAGACACTGACTGTGCCTAAAGGCCCCCTGGCAGCCCAGCGAGGCTGGTTTGAACGGCAACCCTATTTTGCCCCCAGTGAGAAAAGAGGCACAGAGATGTCAAGTAACTTGCCCAAGATCACAAGGCTAGCAAGAGTTACTGGATTCATACCACACTGCCATAGGACTTAACACAGAGCCTCCTCCCAGGGGAGAAAGACCCCATACCCTAACATTCCCCTCCTGTCCCTGGGCCCCAGTGCTCTCAGCAAACAAGAGGGGAACCTAGCTGAAGACTCAGGATCCCACCTTGGGGTCTCTAAGGGACTGCAAAGGACATATCAGACCACTTCTGTAGTTTGTAACCTGTAGTTAGATTCAGGCAGCCTGTGAGAAGTGAACTGAGTCCCCTGTTTTTTGTTTGTTTGTTTGTTTGTTTGTTTATTTTTTTAGAAAGGCAGACTGCCACGTGCAGCACCTCATTTGGATGTGTCTGAAGTCTTAAAAGCTTACTACCCTATGTTCTCCTACAAATGGACCCTGAGAGCTGGTTCAGAGGTTCCAGCAGGGGAGGGCAGCTATTCGTATACCCTGGATGGAAAAACGGTCCTCTCCTCTATCAGGGAAGATCGTCCTCTTCCACCGAGTGCGCAGTTTCGGAAGGGACACACATGGAGCGGTGAGAGAGGAAGGGGACACTTGTGTAGCCAGCCAGATCAGCCGAATCAATCCTGGTGCTCAATGGGGTGACAGATGTCGCAGTCAGATCGCCCTCACATCCAAGTCCCCTGACTTTATTTTTTTTTAAGATTTTATTTATTTATTTGACAGAGAGAGATCACAAGTAGGCAGAGAGGCAGACAGAGAGAGAGGGGGAAGCAGGCTCCCCGCTGACCAGAGAGCCCGATGCGGGGCTTGATCCCAGGACCCTGGGATCATGACCTGAGCTGAAGGCAAAGGCTTTAACCCACTGAGCCACCCAGGCGCCCCCGAGTCCCCTGAATTTAAATCAGAATTCTGTGTGTGCCTTTTTCTGGAAGGATGGGCTGCAATCAACATTTTCCAGGGCCTGGGACTCCGTAAGAAGCACCAACACTTGCTAGGTCAGAGGTATGGTACTCCTGGTCCATCAGTCACCGGAGGCCAGCAACAATGTAGACAACCCTTGTCTATAACCGGCTCTGGAGACCCAGGGCCCACAGGGAAGCTGAGCAGCATCAGTAGAGTGGCTGAACACAAGCTTGGTGATAAGTTCTAAACAAATAACCATCAGCTGTTAACAAATCACAGTCAGCTGGTGTCAAGGAATTTTTCTTAATTTGGTAAGGTGGGGTAATGAAATTGTGATTGTGTTCTTTTAAAGTCCTTAGTCCCGGGGATGGAGAAGAGTGGGGAATAAATAGAAGAATGGCAAGGATTACAACCTTTGAAGCTGGAGCTAAGCACTCAGGGCTTCCTTATACTAGTCTACTTTTTTTTTTTTTTAAAAGATTTTATTTATTTATTTGACAGACAGAGATTACAAGTAGGCAAGAGAGGCAGGCAGGGAGAGAGAGGAGGAAACAGGCTCCCCGTGGAGCAGAGAGCCCCATGGGGGGCTCGATCCCAGGACTCTGGGATCATGACCTGAGCCGAAAGCAGAGGCTTTAACCCACTGAGCCACCCAGGCGCCCCACTAGTCTACTTTTGAATTTTTTTTTCTTAATTCCATAGTGAAAAGTTTTAAAAATAAAAACAAAGCAAAGCCACTTTTCTCAACAAGATGCAAATAACTGAGCCAAGGGAAAGTGGTACTTCTCCCGGGGGTCGCCTTCCCTGGTGCCCACCTTCCAGCCTGCCGGGTCCTGCTGGGGGCCAACGACTGGAGCTAAGCAAGCGGCGGCGGGGGATGGGGGGTGGAAAACAGGTGAGATGTGGGTCCCACTCGGAAAGGGTTCACGGTCCTGGCATTCTCCCACCTTGCGTCCTTGGGCACTTCACCTTCCAGGTCTCAGTTTTGCTCTTCATAAAATGGTTGAACGTCAGGAGGAGAGGTGCGTGGACGGCAAGGAGGTCCGTGGGAGCATCTCTAGAGTTGTAAGGTGCGGCAGAGGCTGCATTTTCCTGAGATGGCTCCGGGCTGCGGGGGAGGATGGAGAGGATCATGACTGGGAGGAGGGAACAACACACACACACACACACACACACACACACACACACGCGCGCGCGCGCGCGCATCTCCCTTCCTCTTCCTCCCACCCCGCCCCCCGAGGGGCGGTACCCCGGCCCCTTGGGGGAGGTTTTCGGAACCGAGGAGTCGGGGAGGACGGCGCCCCGGAGGGCGGCGGGCCGGGGGGAGCAGGAGCGGGGTCTGGGCTGCTGCAGCCGGGTAGCCCCTCCCCGCCGTCCCCTCCCCTCTGTCCCCTCCCCCTCGCCTCCTCCGGGTCCCCGGCAGCGGCGGCCGGAGGAGCAGCCGGCGGCGCAGCTGCCGCGCAGCCTTTGTCTCGGGGCCGCGGGGCGGCGGGACCCGGCGCTGGCGTAAGTGACCGCGGCCCGGGCCGCGGAGCTCCGCGGGGAGCGGGCCGGGAGGGCGCGGGGTCAGCCGGGCGGGCCGCGCGCGCGGGCGGGAAGCCGGGCCGGTGCGCGCCCTGCGAGGAGCTGCGGCCGCGGGGAGCGCGGCGGGGTGCCGGGGTGGCGGGCGCCGCAGCCTTGCGCCCGAGGACTTGCGGCTTGGGTGCAAATCCTGGCGGCTGTGTTTCTCCGGGCAGAGGCCACGCGGGGACGGAGGAGGCAGAGAGGACAGGCAGTGATGGAGAAACTGGAGAGGAGCCGGCGAGCGTCACCATCATGACCATCACCATCACCACCACCATCGCCTCCACCATCACCACCACCACCATCACCATCACCATCTCCGCCCGCCGCCCATCCCAGCGGCCCCCGACCTCCCCTCCCCTCTCATTTCCCCGGGTAACGTCAACTTTATCGAATTATTTCCTTTTCCTGGGTCATACTTTGAAACCGCGACAGAGTGCTCCAAATTAGGAATAAGTACCCCTGCCCCGGGACATTGGGTCCTCTTTCCTTTGCCAGTTAGCTACCTCGGCTTTTCCACCAGGAAAAGGACCACGGTGGTGCGCTCTTCCTCACAGTCAGACTGGGATGACTGGCAAGCTTTCAGTTTTTCAACTCTGGTGTTGGAAAGGGTTTTTATATTAAAATTGTTTCCCCTCTCACTTGGGAATAATGAGGATCGTGATGCTAAAGTCATATCTTCACTAAATTAATTAGGAGTTTTAAATCCTTCTCTCCTTTAAATTTTGAATGTAAGCATACCATTAGCAAAGAGAGGCATAAGGAAAATGAAACTTTGACTAAAATAATACCAAGAACAGAAGCAAAACACGTACGTTTGTAGAAAAATCACCTGAAAGGGCTGAAGGCAGTGACTTTTGCCTAAAGTGTAGAAAGCGCCCTTTTATTGGTTAGTGGCTGTAGATGTCATTATTTTTGGATGCATCGTGCTTCCCCTGGGTGCTTTTCACGCTACCCGAAGGATGCTTTAATTGCTGTGCTTCACAACTGGCATTTACCTGGTCCAAAGGACTGCTGAGCAGTCAGGATAAACAACAAAGTCAGAGGGGCTGTTAGGAAGCCCGGCATGACAGAGCACAGAGATCTTCTCATGAAAAGTAAATTGCAGAACACAAGGTCCTAAATGCTCTGCCTATTAGTTAGAAAATGAATCTCAGACTTTCCATGTTCCCTGTTAGACTATGCTCTCTCAAATTAGTGAAATGGGCTTTAAAAAAAAATTTTTTTTTAATTTATTTGAGAGCGAGCGAGCGAGGTGGGAGGGGCAGAGGGAGAGAGAGAGAGTCCTAAGCAGACTCTGTGCTGAGCACAGAGCCCAATCAGGGCTTGACGTGAGGCTTGATATGGGGCTCAATCTCATGACCCTTAGGTCATGACCCTGAGCACAACCTGAGCAGAAACCAAGATCTGCGTGCTCAACCGACTGCACCACCCCCTGTGAAATGGGTTTTTTTTTTTTTAAAGGGTATCTGTGATTCTGGGGAGAATGACTTTGAAATCATCTCTTTCCCTAAAAATATTTGAGGCCTCCAAATTTAAGTAAGGTGTAGTTAATCTAAAGCAATTACATTTTTAGAACAGACTTAAGGAAGGGGTGCCTGGGTGGCTCAGTGGGTTAAGCAACTGGGTCTTGATTTCAGCCCAGGTCATGATATGGGGCTTATAGGACCAAGCCCCCTTAGGGCTCTGCACTGGGCTTGGAGCCTGCTTGGGATTCTCTTTCTCCCTTTCCTCCTCCATTCTCTCCTCTTCTCAAAAAAAAACCCCAAAACAAACAAAAAACCCCTCACCATGTTTTTGTTCTGGATCTTTGGGAAATAATTAGCATCTTTCAGTACTTCTGTGCCTTGGGTTGTAACTGAATTCCAGGGTCACATCCCACATGAATTGTTTTAACCAATATGATTTTTTATATCCCCATATGAGTTATACCACAATTTAAAAATAATTCACTTCTTTTATTGAAGTACGCTTTACATATGTAAAATGCACCACTCTTCAGTGTATAGCTTGAATTTTTATGTATGTATACCCTCATATTACCTCCACCCAGAACAAAGTACAAAATATTCCCATCATCCTCGAGTGTTCCCCCGTGCCCGTTCCAGACATACTGCTTCTCTGATGGCTCTCAACATAGAAAAATAATTTCTTTTATGTCTCCCCCTGTTAAATCTGGTTGGCCTATTCCTTCAGCAAATACGATCAGGTCCAGGCCCTGGACCCAGCATAACACAGACATGAGCCTTCCCCCCGGAGAGCAAACAAGGCCAGTAGCTAAACAAGCAGGGGTAATACAGTCTCTGTAGGTAGAAAGATCATAGGAACTCAAGGCAAGCCATATCCCAATTTGGGGATTTTGTTCTATTTTTATGAGAGAGGAAGGGAAGGCTTTTTGGAGGATCCGAATGTTTACAGTGGGAAGTAAAAAATGAGTAGAAGGACATGTATGGGGAAGAAAAGGAAAGAGTATTCTAGGTGGAAGGAATCTCACGAGCCACGGCTCAGAAATGAGAGCACATGAAGTGTTTGAGGAACAAAAACACATCAGGGAGGGACGCCTGGGTGGCTCAGTTGGTTAGGCGGCTGCCTTCGGCTCAGGTCATGATCCCAGCATCCTGGGATCGAGTCTCACATCGGGCTCCTTGCTCGGCAGGGAGCCTGCTTCTCCCTCTGCCTCTGCCTGCCACTCTGTCTGCCTGTGCTCGCTCTCTCTCTCTCCCTCTCTCTCTGACAAATAAATAAATTTTAAAAAAACCACACACATCAGGGAGGACAGGGCTGGTTTTAGTCACGGAGCGCAGAATGAGATCCCATCTCTCAGCTGACTGCCTGGTGCAGAGATCGGAGGAGGGACTGGGTGCGAGGCTGGGTTGGTTTTGATGAGGCAGTGGCAATGGGAATGGGGTGGGGGGGGGATGGAACGACCTGAAAGAGATTTAGAAGTGAAGTCAGCACAACTTGGTGTTTGACATGCAAGACTGTGAGGATGACCCATCGATTTCTTAGATCGTACAGAATGGGTGGATGGTGGTACGACTGGAAATACGGGGAAGGAATCTAGTTTATATAATACCCTTCTTTGATGTATTTCTTTCCGAATATATTTAATGTCAGTTGCAGGCTAGCCGGTGGGACATTCAGGTGTTTATGGGGCACAGTCTACATTCCAGGCATGTTCTGGACACTGAACAAGACAACATGCTGTGCCTGAGGGGAGCTCACATGGTGTCAGGCTGGAGCAGCAGCCTGGGGGCTGCCAGATGTCCATGGTTAACGAAAGGGTTCAGAGTGAATTAGGTTGCTCAGGAAGATTTCAGTGAAAGGACAAAGAAGCCTAGCATAGCATCCTGAGGAACCCTAGGTTTCTAAAATGGAGGAGAGGCAAGATGGCTGGGAAAGCAAGAGAAATGTGGCATTCAGAGTGGCATTCACTGGGGAGTGGTCCCCAGGGTCACACCCAGATGAAAAGACAAGGACTAGAGATGGTCCATTTTGCTTCTCAAAGTGGGGTCCCCAGACCAACCATAGCAGCAGCATAACCCAGGAATTTAGAAAGGCACATTCTTGAGTTCTGCCCCAGACCTACTGAATCTGAAACTCAGAGTGGGTCCCAGCCAGCTGTGTTTTAACCAGCCTTCCAGGTGATTCTGATGTACACTGAGGTTTGAGAACCATTGCCCTACTTCATTGATAAGGAAGTCATCAGTGACGGGAAAGCATGATGAAAACAAGTGGGTTGAAGTTACAGCTATTTGGAATAAATTCTTACAGGAGTTCTTACAGGAGTAAGTTCTTACAGGAGTGTTCAAGTTTTGTTTTATTTTTTCTTTAGAAATCTCTCATGTTTTCTTTCTTTCTTTATTTTGCATGTTTGAATTTTTTTTCTTTTATATACTGGTTGATAATAGATTGCTGTTTTGTCTCACTCTGTTCTACATGATTTTTGGAGTTCTATTTTTATTTGCTTTGAGACACATCCCTTTACGGGCTCTCAATATGTTAGGCCACCTGCATCATTGATCATTGGTTTGCTGTCCTCAGCTCTGAAATGAAGGAATTAAAATTCCAAAAGAGAGGGCAATCATGAAGATAAGTGAGTCTTGACTCTGAATGGCTGCCGAGAAAACACCTAGTTGCTTAAATTTGTTCTTCCAGAAAGTTCCAAGACTCTATCAGGGATATATTTCTAATTATTTGGACTTCATACTCGTGTGAAGTAATTGGAAGTGTGCCCTTTTCATCTAAAGTGATCCAACGACGTAACCATAAGTATTGTATTTCCAATGTATTTATGGAGAAGAAGACTCTTACTAACCAGATCTTTTCCTGCTTCTTTTGTTGTCCCACTCCCAAGTATTTTCTTTCATTTGACAGGAAGAAGTAGAGCATATTACTATGTTTTGCTACGATCAGGGAAAATCTGCAGTAGAATTTCAAATCACAAGAAATTGATGTGGATATTACTCTTATTGCCATCCCAGTTCACCATGAACATTCTTCATTTTATAAGAATAAAAACTGGCAGGTAGTTCCAGTGCTCTGTATAGTGAGTGACAAGCACAAAGAAGGTCCCCCAAAATTGGATGGATGGATGGATGGATGGATGGGGAAGTGGTTAAGCAGTTGGCTGGATCAGTGGATGGATGGATAGATGAATGGATGGATGTGGGTACATGCTTAGAAGGGCTAATAAAAGAATGGATGGTTGGAGCAATGGATGGATGGATGGATGGATGGATGGGGAAGTGG
>PISX010019634.1:0-37651 GCA_004024625.1 Mellivora capensis
CGGCTTCAGACTTTTCTTGGGCAGCTTCCTCACCTCCCTCAGCCTTCACGGAACTGAAGAGAGTCAGGGCCTTGCTCTGGGTTAGGCTTTGGTTTAAGGGGATGTTTTGACTGGTTTGATCTATCAGACCACTCAGACTTTCTCCGTATCAGCAATAAGTTTCCCATTCTTATCATTCATGTGTTCACTGGAGTGGTACTTTAAATTTCCTTCAAGAACTTTTCCTTTGCATTCACAACGTGCTACCGGAAGCCTAGTTTTCAGCCCGTTTTGGCTTTTGACATGGCTTCCTGGCTAACCTCTGTCATTTCTTGGTTTTGATTTAAAGTGAGAGGCCTGTGATTCTTCCTTTCACTTGAACAGTTAGGGGAATTTTAGGGTTATTAATTGTCATAATATCAGTATTGTTGGAACTTAAAGGAGTAGGGAGGCTTGAGGAGAAGGAGAGGGATGGAGGCGCTAGGGGGTCCGGGGAGACTGGTTCGTGGACCAGTCAGAACACGTACATTTCTCAATGAGGTTACTGTCTTCCTTTGGGCAGAGTTCATGGTGCCCCCAAATTACTGATCACAAATAACCATGGCAAATATAATAATAATAATGAAAAAGTTTGAAATATTATAAGAATTATAAAAGTGTGATGCCAAGTCCCAAATGGGCAAATGCTGTTGGAAAAATGTTGCTAAAAAACTTGCTCATGGCAGGTTGCCACAAACCTTCAACTTGTAAACAAAACAAAACAAAAAAACCAAAAACACAACAACAAAAAACAGTATCTGTAAGACACAATAAACTAAAGTGTGCCAGTATTGATTTTTGTTCTTTCGATGGGTAAACTATGGACAAGTTCCATGGAAAAAGCTTATGCCGTTTCTTCAGAAATTCCATTCTGGTGAATTTCACTTAAGGAAACTAGCAGATACAATAAGATTTTTGTGCAAGGATATTATTGCAGTGTTAGATGGATTAGATAAATAGAAAAACGGCGCACCTTAAATAAATATCAAGAGATTTTTGAACAAATGGTGTCATGCCAATGTGAAGATTACGATGTAACTGTGAGGATTGTGTTTTCGAAGACTATCCGAGGTAAAAATGTTTCACTGTGAAGGGAATTTGTGTATAATCCTAATCTTGTTTAAAAGGCCCTGTGCATATGTCTGTGTATATTGAAAGGGAACAGCAAAAGATGTCAATTCTGTGCTAAGTGGTGTAATCACGATTGGTTTTTATTTTCTGTATTTTGCATATTTTCTATAATAAATGCATATTGCTTTTATCGTTATAAAAAGTCATTGAAGTCACTGTTTTAGAAGTTGTGAAGATTAAATATGAAAATATGGCTGGGAATAAAGTAAGGTTTTAGAAATGTGAATTTCCCACTTTCCTTTATTGGAACCTCAGGAATGTTAGATTTCAGGTTTAATTCTTTATGATTTGATTTGAATTTTAAAAAACTGGTAAGACTAATGCGTGTGACATCAATTTGTGTAGCTTTTGGTAGCATTAACTGATATGCAAGCATCATTGTAGCTAAAGGTACAAAGTACAGTGTTCCTTTCCTCACATTCTATATATTTAATCTTTGATACCAGTTGGAATAATTTGCATCTTGCACATGTTACTGTATCCTAACAGGAAATGAGCTAAATTCATTTTCTCCTGACAGAAATGAAGTTAGCATTTTGTACAAGCAAAACGTCAGCCTTGTGCTTGGTCTTGGTGTGCCTGACCTCAGAGTAGGTCTGTAGTTTTCTCTTTTGAGGCTGGAAGAGTTTGAGAGGAACCATGTCATCTCTTGTAGAATCTGGCATTTGGCATTTATCTGCTTTGTTATTCTGGCCTTTGGTAAACAATATTTGGGAAATGAAGTTTGAGAGAGAACATTGGTTTCTCATAATAACTGTGAAGAGAAATGGTAGGAGAAAGTGTTTTTCCTGTGCCAACATTTTCACACAGGAAAGACTGTTTTCACAGTATATTTGTTACCCCACTGAAATTGTATCTCATGGGCATATTCCTTTTCAGTTCAGGTTCACACTTTTTATGTATTTGACACAACTTTATTTTTAAAAATTTTATTCAGATTATTGGTGCCTTTGACTCGGTGTGCTTTTCTTTATGGCGTTAGTTGTATGAACATTTCCCGCATGTTCCTTTTTTCTCTATGCCCCATTACATTTCCTTTGTTTTACTTTGTGTCCCTTTTAAGGCACTTCCTGAGTTTTTAAGTCCATTCATAATAATCATTAGTAAACTGTTATGAAATTCTTTCATGTTTGCTGAAATTCATTTCTTTGTTTCTAGGGTGACTATGGATTCCACTATTCACGGAGCTCCAGAAAGGTAAAAAAAATTAACACTGAAGACCATATATCTATATCTATATCTATAGATATCTGTATATCTATATTTTTTGGTTTTCCTTCTTTGCTATAATTATAAACATGGACTTAAATGAATTATTTATATATCAGATGCTATTTTTTAACCTTTTAAAAATTTAAATTAGAGAACACTTTGAAAGCTTTTATGGTTTTGCCTTGTGGGGCCACCTGGTTGCCTGGCCACGTGCTGACGGTAGAATGGTATCTTGGGGGTGTTAATTGTGTGCCACATCTGGTCCTCCGCTGTGCAGTTGGAGATTTGCGTTTATGGCATCCAAGAGTGACCCTGTCCCCTGGAGACTGATGCAACATCACTTTCTCCATTTATAATGCCATGAGAACCAAATGCTTGGCTCAGTTCTGTAGCACATTCTCTGTCTGAAAAGCCTGAGTGGACATTTAATTATGATCAAATGCTTCTTGATCTGGAATTAGGAGAGCCTGTTTGATGATTATAATAGTGAAAGTCTTTTAGCTGTGATAACCCAGTGCCTCCCTCTGACCTTGAGGGGCGCTCTGCTCAGTGGGCCCTGCAGGCTGCCTTTCCTCTTTCCTCTGTACAATGAGGGGTAAATGCTACAACTCTCTCCCTGTCCCCTTCCTATCTTCCTGGAGTTTCCAGCCCTCATCTTTCCATATGCTTAATAGCCACTGACTTCCAGCTCTTAGTCTAGGAAGTATCTGTTCTTTGCAACAGCCAGACCGAAGGAAGGGTTAGGATAGGCTGCATTTCAACGTCAAGCCTATGGCTCCATGCTCTTGGGCAGTATATGGCATCACCCTATGCTTCGATTTCCTCACCTGAAAATAGGTTAGTAATGGCACCTCGCTCATAGGTTTGTGGGGAGAGAAAACATTTTACTTGGTGACATAATAAGAGCTTGAAAAAAGGCCAAATGAGGGGCACCTGGGTGGCTCAGTTAGTTACACAACTGCCTTCGGATCAGGTCATGATCCTAAGGGTCCTGGGATCAAGCCCCACTTTGGGCTCCCTGCTCAACAGGGAGCCTGCTTCTCCCTCTCTCTGCCTGCCGCTCTGCCTACTTGTGCTCTCTATCTCTCTGTCAAATAAATAAATACAATTTGAAAAAAAATAAAAGTACTTTAAAAAAAGGGTCAAATGATACAATTCATGTTATTATGGCTATTGTTTTTCCTAAGGTGACTTTTGCACTCTTATGTATAGATTTTATTAGGGTGGATCATGCATAATTGCCATTGGAATGTCAGAAATTGTCTAATACCAGCTACTTCATGTGGCTAAGCAATTAACTTATAACTATCTCCCATCTATGGAATCTTTAGTTATTTTACTGTTTTTACACATATCATTACCCTTATCCTTTGAAATGCAGATACACTTGGATCATCTTCTTTAAATGATGGCTTTTTTTGTTGTTATGCAGTGAAATGGTAGAATAATACTGATTTTTTTTTTGTCATGAACTACTCATAAAAATGATAATCTATTTTTGGAGATTTTTACATTGGTTTGGTAGGCGTTTCTCATCATCAGCTCGGCAGGATTTCGTGATGTTGCTGGTGAGTGTTATTTGTGTCACTGGTAATAAATGAAAACAAAATTCATTGGAATCCTATTGATAATTCCTTCTTATCCATGTGTATTATGTCTCACCTCTTAAAGAAAGTTGGTATTTTTCAGGTATATTTTCTTTTCCAATAATTTTGAGGGGCAAAAGTATGACTACCTTTGTTTTCTAAAGTTAAAAAATAGAATCATATGTTGAATAATTGGACCAAGATTTAGTTAGTAATCTAGTTAGTTGAGCAGAGGTCTTCATAATTTCAATGCTAAGATGGGATTTTTCTAGTTCTCGCCCCAAATTCTCAATTTATATAGTTGGGTAAATAAAAATCTTAAGGGGGCGCCTGGGTGCTCAGTGGGTTAAGCCTCTGCCTTCGGCTCAGGTCGTGAAACCAGGGTGCTGGGATCGAGTCCCGCATTGGGCTCTCTGCTTGGCGGGGAGCCTGCTTCCCTCTCTCTCTCTCTGCTGTCCTCTGTGCCTACTTGTGATCTCTGTCTGTCAAATAAATAAAATCTTAAAAAAAAATAAAAAAAATCTTAAGAGGCTGTCTGAAATAATAATGGCAGAATCAAAACAAAAATGGGTATCTTTTAGTTTCCCCCTTTCCTATTATATTTCTGGTGTTCAGTGGTTGCTCAAAAGCATTATCTGACCATGTTTTAGAATTTTAACTCCAAGATAGTTAATAATTGATGCCATTTTTAGAATGAATGAAACATGAATTTCACCAGTACTCTGATGAAGAACAAAAATACATGTCGTCATATTTCAACATTGAAATATTTTAGTTTTTTTTTTTTTTTTGGAACCTTATATGAGAACGAAACAACCATTCATGTGTAGATTTAGGACTTTCTTAATCTGTCTTACTTATCTATTTGTGCACAAACCAATGTCCTTTATCAAGCCTTTAGCCATTTAAACACCTTCTGGAATGTGCTTATGCTACCTTCTCTAGCAGTGTTTTATATGTAGTTTAAATACTGTCTTTACTAAAGTTTTGACTTTGTACCATGACATCAGAAGACTTGAGGCATTGACATTGCCAGGCTGAAATGATTTCCCTAAAGGCTCCAATGCCACAGGAATTCAGTTAGGTGAGTAAGTAAAACTGCCGGGGGGGGGGGGGGGCAAAAAGAGCCTGGGAATTGTTGCATTTTTTTTTTTACTCAAAATGAAAGGTTCCTTCTGATTTACATTTTTGGTATCTTGGGAGTGCCTCATGGCCTCTTTTCAGTTTGGGTATAAACTCAACTGCCTTGGCTCTCTTTGGAACCCTTACTGGCCCATCAGCTCAGTTTGCCTCCTTTCTCTCCTGTCACAGTTTCAAAGAACATACCAGAAGTCAGATATCTGGACTTTAAAGAGGTCCCTCGCTCCTTGGCACCCACTCCAGCTCCTCCATCTCTAGTCACTTAATGGTCCAACCCACTTTGCCAGCAAGGGGATGCCTGGGGCCTCAAGAGGGAACACAGAATCCCTCTTCCGAATTTTTGTGATTGAATCCTCTCACCCACTTAAAATATTAAAGATATTAAAGATTGAGGAGATATGACTTCATCGTGCAACAGTTGAAGGAGTGGGTTGGAAGAATTCTTGGTTTAATGAGAAGATCATCAGTACAAGTGAGAGGAAACCCATTTATTAATTCTGGTATATCTGATGCTTTCTTTGTTTTCCCCCACCACTTTGATTATGTGTTTTTTATAGAATGTGAATTGAATGGGCAGCATTTAAAGAAACCAAGGTCACTTTTTCAATATTGTACACCGAAGACTTGCCTAGACAAGCCTTTGATTTAGACGTTTGTAAATGAGCCTTGACATCTGGAGATAGGTGTGCTGTCAGAATGTTCAATTCACTTCATAGAGGAGCTGAAGGAAAGCATGAGCCTCTCTGATAGAATTCTTTTGTCTTTGAACTCTGGAATATGAGTAATCAGGAACAATGCCGCATTGTGTCAGGCAAAGTCTGAATCCCGATGACACAATTCTAAGAACTCTCAGAATTGACTCATGCCCAGTTTAAGGGGTGGGTTACCAAGAGGTTGACTAAAAATACTTGGATGTTTGCTGTGGCTTGCCAAAGTTTGTTTTCTTTCTGCCTTCAGAATAAATCAGTGCTGCCACAGTGCAGGCACGATGCTGCCCTGAAGGTCTTTACGTGGGGAGACTGGCTTATATCAGGGTCAGATGTGAGAGTGTGCTGGCCTCACCGTCTGTTGCTTCCCTCAGCCTCAGGACTGATCTGACGGTGCAGACACGCTTTCCTCTCTGCTCCCTCAAATGGGCCCCTTCTAGAAGGCGTGTGGTCCGTAGGAAGAGAAGAATCCCATTTTCATTTGGGAATATCAGTCCTTAAACACGTTTTCTTGGCATTCAAGGAAGACATGTTTGCTTTGACTTCTGTTCTGAAGGGAATGATGTCATTGCAGGCCCTTTAAAACATGTGTTAGGAATGCAAGTAAGAGCATGTGAGACAGTTGGGGGGTGTGGATCAGGAAGATTAAAAAATATCACTCAGAATATTTATGGAAGTATACAGTTTCTGTATATTAGAAATCATCTTACGATGACAATTATTGGTTCACTGATGTATAGTTGTCACATACAAGTAGCACCCAGTTTGAACCTACGAGCTTAGAATCCTGGCTCAGCAGAGCAAAAGATTCATAACCAAATATTGTGAATGTCATGCTCTCAGAAAATGCTACATAGCTGGGGTATCTCCCTTTGTGGAGAATGACATCTCCAGCCGGTCGGCTACGCTGCAGATCTGAGACAACACCTTGGGAGCAGGGAGGAGGCGGTTAGATCCCAATACTTCCAGAAAGAAGTTTGTGAAGAAGAGGTGAAGTGCAAGCTCCGCGGGCCGGCAGGATTGCCGCCGCAGCTGCCAAGGTGCTCGGGTGCCTCATTTCCCCGGTTGTCAGATCCAGATCCCTCTGGGTCCAGACAGTAGGCCTGGCTTACGCAGCGCTGCTTCCTGACTGCCTGGGATGGGTTGGGTTCATGGTGGAACTGGGCCATCCCTTGGCCTGTGAGCATCCAGAGAGCTGGGATTCCTGGCATGTTGAGCAGAGTTTGATGAAAACAGAAGGAATGGTCCCATGGAGCACATCCTCAGCATTCAAAGAAAGTAGTATTTTTCTAATAAATGTGGTTGTAAGCTCCAAAAAAAAAAAAAAAAGTCCCACAGACTTGGGAAGATCCCCAAGGAAAAGATAAGAGTACAGACTACTGTGGAGATAATGATCCTATTGATGTTTGTGAAATAGGCTCGAAGGTTCTTTCTTGTGGAAAGGTTATTCATGTGAAGATCCTTGGAATTTTGGCTCTTACTGATCAGGGTGAAACAGACTGGAAAATAATTGCTATCCATGTGAATGATCCTGAAGCCTCAAAGTTTCATGATACTGATGATGTTAAGAAATACAAACCAGGTTACTTGGAAGCTACGCTTAATTGGTTTAGATTTTATAAGGTGCCAGAAGGAAAACCTGAAAAGCAGTTTGCTTTTAATGGAGAATTCAAAAACAAGGCTTTTGCTCTTGAAGTTATTATATCTACTCATGAATGTTGGAAAACACTGCTTATGAAGAAGAGTGATGGAGGGGCTATAAGTTGCACAGATGTGCAGGTATGTGACAGCCCTTTCCATTGCACTCAAGAGGAAGCAAGATCAATAGTTGAACTGGTGTCATCATCACCAAAAAAGGGAAATAAAGAAGAAGAGCAAGTGTGGCCCTTCCTTGGCAAGTCATTTGAAGTTCTGCCTACTCAAGAGAAAATATAATTTTTCCATTTTTCTTCCGTTTTCCAGTATGACTGCAAAGTTGTTTAGAATTTCAGAAATGAAGTCTGATATCAACAGTGTTTCCTCCCAGACATCTGATTGTGGTCTGTTTATTGCTTAACATCTTCTTTTAGAAATTGCCTCTCCATGTCGTTGGGCATTATTTTATAAGGGTATTCGTATTTTTCTCATCAATTTATAAAAGTTTTTAATGTATTAATATTATTAGTCCTAAAACAATATTAGTAGTCCTTAAGAAATATTATTAGTCCTTTATCTCCATTTTGAGGGCAAATATTTTTATAGAGTTCTTTTGACTTTTACTTCTCTTTATATTTAGCTTACAGAGTTTAATGTAAAAATTTAGCAGACAAATATTTATTTGGCAACTATGGTGGAACTCTTATTTGTAGAATTGTTTTCAAATATGGTAATTTTTAGAAAACATGCTTGGACACAGATTCAGATCGTGTTTTTTATCTGAAAACCAAAAATCAAAAGGTGGTAAATTTGGCTGAAAAGGTAGGCGAGAGTCACGTTGGGGGCTTTGAATTTTCAGCTAAGGAGATCATTCTGGTATAGATGTGCTTCATATTAAGTTGGATACAATTGTGGGTCACAGTATGATAAGGGATCAGTGTATATGAATCTCCTTTGAGGCAGGTGGAGGAGATGCCATGTGGTGGGACACTGTCATATTATTTCACTGTGGTGTTTTTTGTTTGTTTGTTTGTTTGTTTTTTAAAGATTTTTATTTATTTATTTGAGAGAGAGAGAGTGAGAGAGAGCATGAGAGGGGAGAAGGTCAGAGGGAGATGCAGACTCCCCGTGGAGCTGGGAGCCTGATGTGGGACTTGATCCTGGGATTTGAGATCGTGACCCGAGCCAAAGACAGGCCCTCAACCAACTGAGCCACCCAGGTGCCCGTTTTTTTGTTTGTTTTTTTAAACTCTCTTGGAATTCCCCTTTGTGACAGACTTTTTTTTAATGGATTTATCTGTATCACATCCAAGTCCATGATCACATCTAAAAAGGTTTCATGTGTGAACATGTCTTCACAGAGTCTCTAGAACTCACATTAGTATCCTGGAATTCTAAGGTAAAATCTTGCTCTATGGCTCTCTTCTTGATGATGAAAGATGTGGCCCTAACCAGGCTAATGCTACAGATCCTGCTCACGGGGCCACCTCTTTCTGGATGGCAGAAGACCTCATGGTTGGTGTCTGGCAGACCTGCTAGTTAGGAATTGTGAACATGTTGCTTGACCACTGTTTTCTTCAACTTTCTCGTTTCTGACGGGCAGTAGTAACAAGTGTGTACCTCATAGAGTTTTTATGAAAAGGAAATGAGAATGCGCCATTCCCCCAAATTCCTGCTACATTATACATGTTTGAGAGATGTTTAATGTCCCCATCAGCAGCAGGCAGATGCCCTTTCTTTCCTTTTCCTCAGCTTGTGATACTCTGAGCCCATCTTCTATGGAGGAGGTTCAGAGGGAATGAGGCTAAAACCCAGAAAATTATGAGGACTTAAACATTTTAATAGTGTAGTAATAAAGCAGTAGACAAGAGATTGGGGATCGGGCCAGGAAATGATGCTTTAAAATCGAATGGCAAAATGATCCCGGTTTCTTCCCATGGATACTGCCCTGGCGGCCCAAGTCTCACCCCCTCCATGCCCATTTGTGATACTCTAGAAGTTGGATCAAAATAGATGGACAGGATTTGACAATGTTAGTCTTTGATGGTGTATGTTGATCTATCTAATCTGTGTGTTATCACTAAATATATGTCTATAAATGTTATTGTATGTGACATGAATGTGCAGACAAGTGTTCATACGTGCCCACACATACACGCTCTTTGTATAATATATATAACATGATGTAAGTGAGAGCTCGAAAAAGTCTCCATAATTCCAGGTCCCTGCTGAGCCTCTTGTTAGGAGTTACTCTGCTAATTCATCCCAGGGGGAAGACCTGGGGAGGAGCTTCAGTGTGCTAAATACTCTTTACTCTAAGCTACAATGATGGGTTTCTTTCTTCTCAATGGAATGTAATGGGTACCCCCACTGCTCAGTTCTGTAGCTCCCAACTCAAGAGGTTATTGGAACACAAAGTGATTCTGTCTCAGGCCAGAGAGAAAGAAAGATACACATGTATTTTTCTTAGGTTCACAGAAGAGAAAAAGACTTCCTGATGAAGCTGACTGGTTTGTCTTTTTTTTTTTTTTTTTTAAATAAAGTTCTTTTTTTTCCTAAGATTTTATTTATTTATTTGACAGAGGGATACAGAGCACAAGTAAGCAGAGCGGCAGGCAGAAGGAGAGAGAAGCAGCCTCTCTGCTGAGCAGAGAGCCCGATGCGGGGCTCTGTCCCAGGACTCTGGAATCATGACCTGAGCTGAAGGCATCCACTTAACCAGCTGAGCCTCCCAGGAGCCCCTGTGGTTTGCCTTTTGAGCCTATAGCCACTCTGCTGATAATCACTTCAAATCGTGCAGTAAAAGGGAAGGAACTCACATTTGTTGGATGGCCATTATGTGCTATATGATTTTAACTCATTTGATTCTCCAAGGACTCTATGAGGCCGGTTGGATTTCCCCCAATTTATAGATGGGGAACTGAAGCTCAAAGCAGTTGGTAAACAGCAGAGTTCTGATCTGAACCCAGGTGCAACTGATCCCCCAAATCACGCTCTTTCCAGGGCTATGCTGTCTGCTGCTACATTCCATTATGAATAAGGGAGACCGGAAAAATCGTTCAGAGATTTCCCCGTTTCCAGTGTTGGCCCTGGCCGTGCACGCCCAGGAGAAGAGCAGGTAGCTGCTTGCTGGCAGTAATAACCCTGGAAGACAAGTTTCCTTCTCAGCCAAGAGTCCCCCGTCTCTCTGCCCTCTGGCTTGGGGTACTGCCTTGGTCTTCTCTGTTTACCCTGGCTTTCTGATTTCTAACCTGCCTCCCACCTCCCCAAATGTTAACATTCGCTAGATTTGCTTTGCGACTAGTAAAGCCATATTGGTGACAGTTATTTACTTCACTTATTTATTTCAACTCGGATCCAGTGTTTTGAATATCCAGCTATAATTTGAGGCATGTATGACCTCCTGAGAAAAGAGGCAGCAGCTAAGATGTCAGCCCTGTCAGGACTCCTAAGCACTCCGCTGATAGGTACTTGGAAATGATATAGATAGGACATATGCTAAAACCTTCTGGCGTATAAATATGTTGCTCTTTAGCAGAAAGTTTCCAGGATTCGATAGGCAGCCTTTTGCAATGATTTGGGTATTCTGGGCTGGATTCAGCTTTTCGTAGATTTTTTTCTTTTTTTATATTAGAAAAGGAGGAAGTGTGTGGTAGAAGGAAAAGTAGGTAAGCTTAAGAGTCTGATAGGTGCAGGCTTTTTTTTTTTTTTTTAATGTCCAGTTAGCATATAGTACATCATTAGTTTGATGCTGTGTTCAACAACTCATTAGTTGTGTATAACACCCAGTGCTCATCACAACATATGATGCCCTCCTTAATATATGATAGGTGCAGTCTCAACTTGTAGGCCCATCTCTCACTTGTTTCTCCCTGACAAGTCACTTTACCTCTTGGGGTTCTCTGGTTATCCATCTGTAAAGCAGAGGCTGCACCTGCCATTGTTTACAACACCCAGTACAGGGCCTAGCATAGAGCATCACTGAGTAAATATTAGTTCTCTGCGTCTTGACCTGGAAGGTAATGCTTTTTTCTTTCTTTCTTTCTTTACAGTTCTTGCCTTTAGTGAATGCATGTGTATGGAGGGAAGACTGATTAAATAAGCCTTTTCTCCCATCGAAACTGTCTTCCCTTTATAGTTCGTATCTGTTCTATTTTAAATAAAGGTTTAAACTCTCTCATTTCCCTGATACCTCTGCATGAGATAAGACTCGAACTCAATATACAACAACTAGTTGGGTGCATTCCATACATCTGTTCTGCACAAGTGTTCTTCCTGCCGGATCTGGGGTGCGGTGCGTTGAGAGGCACATTTTGCTAGACTTAGCGATTGATGATTCCAGCACATTTATCAGCATAGGTGATGCTTTTGAAATTATGCAGGAAGCAAAAATGACTAATGCGGTAGGTCAATACTAACAGCCATAGGAGAAAACACTTCCTGGCTGGGGAAGAGATTGAGTTCATCTCACATTCTTTTTCTCTCTTCTGTGAATTCTGTGCTCCTGATAAAAACTTGCCTATCCCATCTGCCTTATTAAGTAAATGCAACCATTTCTACAGATAATTTTAAATGTGCTCAAAGGTTAACAGTTAATGAGTATAAGTCTAGCAAGCTTTCGCTGTAAATTAATCAGCAATTAGATACTGTCTGGTATCTAAAATTAAAATTAACTACTGTTCTTTTACTTTTAAGTCAACAGATGAATAACTTTATATGCAAGGTATACTTTTTAATGAAAAAGTAAATATTTTTAATCACCAAATAAGAGAAGAACTTTCTCTCTACAGAAATAGACATCTTTTTTAAAAAAAGATTTTATTTATTTATTTGACAGACAGAGATCACAAGTAGGTAGGGAGGCAGGCAGAGAGAGAGGAGGAAGCAGGCTCCCTGGTGAGCAGAGAGCCCGATGGGGGGCTCGATCCCAGGACTCTGGGATCATGACCTGAGCTGAAGGCAGAGGCTTTAACCCACTGAGCCACCCAGGCGCCCCAGAAATAGACATTTTTATAAAAGATGATGTGTACTTTTTCTAAAGCATCTCATGAGACCTACTAATTTCATTAATCAAAAGCTCTAACATTACCTGTACCTTGATACTCTTATCAGTGTTCCAAAAGAAAACGTTCATCAGTTGACAATTGTGCTTTTGTCCTAATTCGGTCACCAAAAATCTAGGAAATGCATCATTTTTTAAAGTTGAGAAATAGAAGGAACTGAAGAATGACTGTCATTTTTTATGTTCCTTTCCTAGTTGTCAGTATTGCTGCCCATCAACAGCTAGCACTGAATTTTCTGCTAAAGTCTAATGATAAAGTTGCATCAGAATTTCCCTAAGCACTTCTTTATAGACAATCAGCACCAGTATGATGCCCTTCTAACATGACTTGAGGAAGCAGAAAATGTTGCATAAAGTCAGAAAGAGTACTCGAAGTTTGTGTTTCCTGTTCCTTTATTAGACATTATTTGATTTTTAGATCATCCTTATGAAGTGGGCATCAAAGCTCTTTTTTTTTTTTTTAAGATTTTATTTATTTATTTGACACAGAGAGATCACAAGTAGGCAGAGAGGCAGGAAGAGAGAGGGGAAGGGAAGCAGGTTCCCCGCTGAGCAGAGAGCCCCATGTGGACTCAATCCCAGGACGCTGAGATCATGACCTGAGCCCAAGGCAGAAGTTTAACCCACTGAGCCACCCAGGCGCCCCCGAAGCTCTTAATGTAAGTCTATAGATGTGGAAATGGCAGCTCATTGACCTGACTGGCACAAAGTCTCATAGCTGAGCTACTTGTGACAAGAGCCTGGCCCGTGGCTCCGTGCTTCTTCCACTGTCCCACTCTCCAGATCACTCATGAGAAGGACCACGTGCCCCCGTTCAAGTCATTTACTTGTGAGAAGCAGTCAAGCCCTGATCCTTGGTGGGCTGGGCATTAAACACTAATGGATAGAGTCCATAACTAAGTATAAAGAAAGTAACAGTGGTTCACCAATGCATATGAGTCATTCTATGTATGTCTCCTCTTTCCCTGTAAGAACATTTTTGTCTGGACTCGTCAGGTTTCTTAATGTAGGTCGTTTATTTTTTCTTGTGCGGACCCTGGATGAGGACGGACTGAAGGCTGGTCTGAGCCTGTCAGTTGTGCTGATGCCAGTAAGTTTACTGATTATGTTTACCAGGTTCAAGCTTTAAGACGAATCTCTATGGAAATGAATTGCTCATTTTAGGGACTTGTCCAGTGCTGTGCTCAGCCACATTCAAGAACGGAAGATAGAAAAAGAATTCAAGTTGTAATTTTTTTTTAAAGATTTTATTTATTTTTTTGAGAGAGAGAGAGAGAGCAAGAGTGAGAAGGTGAGCAGAAGCATGGCGAGGGGTAGAGGGGGAAGCAGACTCCCCACCAAGCAGGGAGCCTGATGTGGGACTCGATCCCAGGACTCTGAGATCATGACCTGAACAGAAAGCACATGCTTAACCAACTGAGCCACCCCAGCGCACCCGAATTCAAGTTATGATAATGTGTTTATTGGAAAAAAAGATAGCAAAACTGAAAATAAATCTTCCTGTGTTGTTCAGTCGTGAGTGACCTTGGGAGCAGCACAGAGAGGACTGACTGGTGATGCTTATGAAATCCACTGTCTACTTTCTAACTCTTTTTTTTTTTTTTTTAAGAGTTTATTTATTTATTTGACAGAGAGAGACACAGTGAGAGAGGGAACACAAGCAGGAGGAGTGAGAGAGGGAGAAGCAGCCTTCCCGCTGAGCAGGGTGCATCATGTGTGGCTCCATCCCAGGACCCTGGGATCATGCCCAGAGTCAAAGGCAGACGCTTAACGACTGAGCCACCCAGGCGCCCCTACCTTCTAACTCTTGAACTTAGTGATTTAGTTTTGTGGAGCTTGGTTATGTTGTTTCAGTGGTAAGGCACATTTCCTACAGGTTTGGAGCCTTTCTTTCCCATATGGGAGTTTCCTCCATAGAGCCTAGGTGGTGAGGAATTATTGTAGAAGTGTTCAAAGCATTGAGAACATCCTTCCAGATCTTTGGTTCTATACACCTCAGGAGCATTATTTTATCTTCCTTTTTTCTCCCCCTCCTCTTTTGCAAATACAGGTAACCTTGACAAATAGACTGAGTAGTTAGCTCCTGTTTCCACAGCACTGGCATGGAAATTTCTTATGGGCTGGAACTGCTGCTTCCACAGTTGCTATGCAACCAGGAGAGGAGTTCACAAGCTTTGTCACAAGCCAGCAATCAAAGGAGAGACAGTATTTTCTTTCGATTATGTATTTTACTTATTTATTTTTTTCTGTCAGCCCTTGTTTTGGGGATTGTGTATTTACGTCCTTCGGGGAGTTTTTATTTGTGGCAATGCCTTTTCTAAAGAAACTTTATTTGTTGAAGACTTTTTTTTTGATCTTGCGAGATGAAAAGGTGAACGCCACCTCCCAGGCAGTAGGTGTTGAAATTAGGCCTTGAAGCAGATAAAGTAGTTCTTACTAAAAACATGGTGGAATCAAATACAGCTTTAGCCACCCTTTTAGTAAGAAAGCATTCATGTAGCTTTGTATTCTTCTGCTTCTGGTCTCCATATATTGTGTACTTTTCTGACCTACATCGGGGGCTTTGAATCTGCAATTCCTTCAACTCTCTTGTCCCTGAAAGTCATCTTTGAATAGAAGACCATTTAAACCTTTGTAATCAGGATTATTCTGACCAAATTTTCTGGAGCCATCTTTTATGTAAATCCTTCTTGACCTATACAGATTTTTGTCTTTCAAATACAAACGAACCAGCTTTTAAGCAAATGTTTGGGTAAATGCTTATAACCGATGTTTGTGTTTTCAATTATCCATTTTTAATTATCCATTGATAATTGGATTGTTTATTGAGCGAGGCCAAGGAATGTGTCTCAGGACTGTTCATAATACTCATGCAGGTAGAGAAAAGGAGATAGGAAGACTAAAATAATACAGATCTTCTGCCAGGGTCCCAAAGGGGAAAAGATGGATTATAAGAAACTGTGTATCAATGAGCTCGATATTGCTATCTGGCAGCTCTGCAGTCTGGGTTATTGACCTGATAGCTCGCGATGACTAAGAAGTGGTGATAATTTGGAGCCAACCTGATTTCAGTAGGAAAAACTCATGTAAAATTAAACCTGTTTTCTTCCTGATGATTTTACTATGCTGGTGAGTCATATAATTCTTTTGCCACTGGATATGGATTTTAGTAACACGTTTGATGAAATTTCTTATGGGAATCAACATTTCCTTGCAGCAGTCTCTAACTTTTATGCTTTAAAATAGCACTTAGCATTTTTTTTTTCCTGCACATGACTCTCTATGTAAATTATTTGAAGACATGATACAGAACATTAAAACTGATACAAATGTTTCTGAACCTCAGGGACATAACATTTGCATTTAGCATTACCGTTAGCATTTCCCCCTTATAATTGGGCCTAGTGTGGGAAAAAAGCTTTGCTTTTTACCTTTTTAAAGTCAGTATTTAGCATTTCATTGCATGAGGCCATGCGCACAGAGCCCCATTGGGATGAGTTTATCTTTACCATCTGTGCCCTCCGCAAGTGAGTGGGGTTCCTGTTTGGGCCTCTGTCGCTGCTGGGGTTTTGTGTATAAAGTGTCAATGACTGTTGGAAAGAGGCCTGATTTCCCATCTTAGTTTCCACACTCCCCTTGAGTTCTTTGTACAAGAGTGGCGAGTGAACTATTTTAAGTCAAACCATAAACCAGTGCTGAGGAATGATTTTTTTTTTTTTTCATTTGCTCAACCCACAAGCGTTTCCTGAGTAGTGCCTTCAAGGGTTTGAAGACAGGTGGGGCACATGCATTCTGTCACAAGCTAAATTCTCCCACTGGCCTTTTTTTTTTTTAAGACCCTTTGGCCAACTGACAGATCCCTTCTCAAAAAGAAAATTTTAAATACGTAAGATATGAGGGATTAATTCTATTAAAGTAGTTATCCATGATTAAAAATTATGATAAAGTAATAGTTATACTTATTAATGCATTAGGTAATATAATCCAGCAGCGAGCTTAACAGCAGCTGTAGTTTTGTAATCATGATGTGCTTAAGCAATATCATATCTGCTTAACCATAGAGTGATAGAAAAGGAGTCATTATTTCTATTGGTGACAGAGTCCCAGGGACTGTTAATACTCTGTGGCTTGGGGACCTGGGTGGCTTAGTCGTTAAGTGTCTGCCTTTGGCTGGGATCATGGTCGCAGGGTCCTGGGATTAAGCCCCATACCAGGCTCCCTGCTCAGCAGGGAGCTTCTCCCTCTCCCACTCCTCCTGCTTGTGTTTCTCTCCATCAAATAAATAAGTAAAATCTTAAAAAAAAAAATACTCTGTGGCTTGTATCATGCCTAGATTTATAATGCAAAGAGATGCTAGATTTCAGTTAGATGTCAATGAAAATAAAGATATACTTTCTCTTGGAGTCTGTCCACAGACCCATGTGGGGGATGTCCATATACCCCAATTAAAATACACCTGTTTACATATTCACCAGTATAATTATAATGTTCACAAAAGTGATTTTCTTAAACACAGTAAAATATACTATTAATACTTATATTAATATGTATAATAATAATACATGATGATACATTCTTTTCAGAAGTCTCTGGGATTAGAATCCTTGTGGATAGTCCAGGTAGCATGTGTAGTTTAAATTATATAAAGCATGTGTCGTAGCAGAGACACATGAGTTTCAAGCATGTATATTGTCTATGTGACCTAATCCTCAGTAGGCTAGAGTGGTAAATCTTCACGGAAGAGCCAAACGGCTGGGCCCTTTGCCAGTTTTCCATTATATTTTTGAAGGAGCAGAAGAAATAAAGCCATAGTTTAAGTGGAGAGATTTTATCTAAACAACCTGCATGAGAGGCCACGGGAAAATTCCCAGCTCATAAATGAGTAATGCTAGTAGTCATATGGGACATCTTTTGTGCAGATAACAGCGCTGATTTCGTAGGGATCCGTGGGTTCATAGGTGTGTAACACTTCGAGTCATGCCTACACACAGGATGCCCTGTTTTAGTGTTGTTATTGCTCTTCCAGCATAAGTTACTACTATTAAGTTCTCCAGGTTTGTTGTGGAGGCCATAAAGCTTTCTCATTTCAAAGAACCATATTTACATGGACAACAGCGATCATTTAGGGCTCACCAGTCCAAGGCTGTGGGATGACATCATGGGCATTTTAACTTATTTTTTGACTAGATAGTACATGAATATTTTATAAAATCTTAATGATATAGAAGTATATAGATGATGAAAAGTAAATCATTTTTGCTTTCTTTTATCCCCATCACCCAATTTTCCTTCCCAATGTGTTATATATAAAAGTAATAGATTTATCCTTTTTTCTTTCAAATGTTTTATTTATTTATTTGAGAAGAGAGAGAGCGAGAGAGAGAGCGTGCACGAGGTGCGGGGAGAGGTAAAGGGAGAGAAGAAGCAGACCCCCTGATGAGCAAGGAGCCTGACGAGGGGCTCGATCCCAGGATCCTGAGATCATAACCTGAGCTGAAGGCAGACACTTAACTGACTAAGCCACCCAGGTGTGCCTAAACTTATCTTTAAAGGGAGATTTTATGCATATCGTTACCAGTTTACTTACATATACATACAGTCTTTTTTTTTTTTTTTTTCTTAAGGTAAGCTGTACACCCAACATGGGGTTCAAACTCATGATGCCCCAGAGATCAAGAGTCACATGCTGGGGGCGCCTGGTTGGCTCAGTCGGTTAAGCAGCTGCCTTTGGCTCAGGTCATGATCCCAAGTCCAGGGATCGAGTCCCGCATCAGGCTCCCTGCTCAGCAAGGAGCCTGCTTCTCCCTCTCCCTCTGCCAGCTTCTCCCCCTGCTTGTGCTCTCTCTCTGTCAAATAAATAAAAATCTTTAAAAA
Organism: Mellivora capensis; assembly: GCA_004024625.1. Lineage (NCBI taxonomy): Eukaryota > Metazoa > Chordata > Mammalia > Carnivora > Mustelidae > Mellivora > Mellivora capensis. The sequence goes on from PISX010019634.1 coordinate 18,366, forward strand.
ATAAAAAAAAGCCACATACTGTACTGACCAAGCCAGCCAGTTGCCCCCACATATAGTCTTTTTAATGCAGAGATGATTCCATGCTATATACAGTACATCAGTAAATATATCATAGAGATCATTCCACGCAGAGTTGGCTTTTTGTTTTGTTTTGTTTTTGTTTTTTGGCTTGTTTTTTTAAATAAACTTTTAACTTAGAATAGTTTTAGACTTACTGAAAAAGTTGCAACGATAGTGCAGAGTTCTCATATATGACACACTGGTAAACTTCTTACATTACGGTGGTACAGCTGTCTGAACTAAGGAGCCAGTATTGTTGCATTATTACCTGATGTCCACATTCTATTCAGATTTCCCTAGTTCTTCCCTAATGTCCTTTTTCCTCTTCCGGGATCCATATTACTTTTAGTCATCATGTCCTTTATGGTCTCCTCTAGTCTGTGGTAGTTGCTTAAATTTTCCTTGATCTTGACAGCCTTGACAGTTTTGAGGAATGCTGGCTAGGTATTTTGTGGAATATTCCTGCATTTGAGTTTGCATGGTGTTTTCTCACCGTTAGTCTGGGTTTATAGGTTTTGGGAGCATGAGGTGAAGTACCTTTTTTTTTTTTTAATCACCAATGTCAAGAGCACAAGCTGTCAACGTGGTTTATCGTTGATGTTGCTGACCTTGGTCACCTGAACAAGGTGGTGTTTGCCAGATGTTACTCTGTAAAGTTACTTTCCCTCCCTTTCCATACTCTGCTTTTTGGGAATAGCTCACTAAATGCAGCCCACATTCAAATGGACTGAAGTTCTACCTCCTTGGGAGAAGGATGCCCTGTTTGTGTGTGTGTGTGTGTGTGTGTGTGTGTGTGTATGACTTTCTAATGTGAAAGTCTATGTTTTGTTTGTTTTTAGAGAGAGAGAGCACGTGCGGGAAGGGAGGGGCAGGGGAAGAGGGAGGGAGAGAATCTTAAGCAGCTCCACATCCAGCATGAAGCCCAATGCAGGGCTTGATCCCACAACCTGAGATCATGACCTGAGCTGAAATCGAGAATTGGTCTCTTGGCCAACGGAGCCATCCAGGTGCCCGAAGGTCAGTTTTTGACTTTAGGTCATCTTTCTAGACAAAACAGATCTAGAGTTTTAAGTAGTCCTTCCCATATCCGTCCTCTCCCTTCACATATATTTCTTATTTTGGGATACCTCTCTTTAGCTGCCCAGGGACCTCTTTTTGTTTGTTTGTAATTTTCTAGTTATTTTGGCTGTATTTGTACATACAGCTGAATTCAAAATAAACAATATGGTACTTTAATAATGGTTTTGTAGATATTCATAGATGATAATTGCTAAGCTACTTACTGACGGTAATTTACTCCAGGTGACTAAGCAGTTTTCATAGAGCCTTGTTTTTGAAATTAATAACTAGAGATGCTGCTGTCTTATCAAATGTTATATTGAACTTTGTAACATAAAACTTCCTTGTGTACTCACATAGTTTTGGGCTCTTTATTCAGTTAACAAGTATTTATTTATGGAGCTTCTGCTGTGTTTTCGCCACGGTTTCGTGGTAAGACAAACCAGATGCCTGACGTGCGGCAGGTCATTTCTAGTGTGAGACACACAATAAACACACTGAAAATTAGTAAAGAAGATCATTCCAGAGACTGAGAAGTGCTTTGAGGAAACGAAGCAGAGTGACATGCTCATGGATCCCCTGGTCATCGTGGCCATGTCCGGGCTGCTCTCGGCTTGTGGCCAGAGCAGTCCTCAAGAGATGCCCTTGATCTGAAGCCTGAGGATGCAGGAGGACAGACATTTGAAAGTCTGGGAGAAGAGCTTCTGGCAAAATCTGGAGTCGGGAGGGGATTGGCGACTTCTAGGAATAAAAAGGCGGGGTGGTGTAAGTGAGAGTGGGGTGGCTCTGAGGCTGGGAGGGTAGGCAGGGCCAGGCCCCTGTAGGGCCTCACCAGCACATTACCTCCTATGGGAAGGCTCTGGGTGCTTTTGAGCAGGGAGTGACATGATCTGATATATACATTTTATTTTTTTATTTTTTAAAGATTGTATTTATTTATTTGACAGACAGAGATCACAAGTAGGCAGAGAGGCAGGCAGAGAGAGAGAGGAGGAAGAGGTTCCCTGCTGAGCAGAGAACCTGATGCGGGGCTCGATCCCAGCACCCTAGGATCATGACCTGAACCGAAGGCAGAGGCTTTAACCCACTGAGCCATCCAGGCGCCCCTGATATATACGTTTTAAAAGCACCTTCCTGGGGCGCCTGGGTGGCTTAGTGGGTTAAAGCCTCTGTCTTCAGCTCAGGTCATGATCCCAGGGTCCTGGGGTCAAGCCGTGTATCGGGCTCTCTGCTCAGCAGGGAGCCTGCTTCCCCCTCTCTCTCTGCCTGCTTCTCTGCCTACTTGTGATCTCTGTCTGTCAAATAAATAAAATCTTTAAAAAAAAAAACAAAAATAAAAGCATCTTCCTAGTTGCTTTGTAGGAAACACACTGTAGGGGAGACAAGAGGAAGCAAGAATACCAGCTCGGAGACCACTTAAGAGTCCCTATGAGAGATGGGTGATGGGTTGGACTGTCAGTGAGATGGGCAGAAGAAGATAGTTAAGTGATGACGCTGGCCATATAAAGGGCCTCCAAATAGATTGCATTGCACGTGAGTTTAATGTTAGAAAAATTTGACATAAGAGAAGCATCGTCAGCATTATGTTTTCAATTAATGCTTTAAAGAAGAGTGGTAGCACTGGTAGATGGATGGATAAGGAAGATGTGTCCACACACACAAGCACGTGCGAATGTTATGCAGCCATAACAGTGGATGAGATTGTGCCATTTGCAACAATGTAGAAGGACCTAGAGGGTATTATACTAAGTGAAATAAGACCAAGAACCACAAATACCATTTGATTTCATTCCTGTGTGAAATCCAAAATAAAAAAATGAATGAAGAAACAAAAATCAGAATCAGACCTGTAACTATAGAGAACAAATGATGGTTGCTAGAGGGAAGGGACTAGAGAGATGGGCAAAGTCAGTGAAGGGGAGTGGAATATACAGGTTTCCATTACGGAATGAATAAGTCATGGGAATAAAAGACCTGGCATGGACAATAGAGTTAGTGATATTGTCATAATGTTGTGTGGTGACAGATGGTAGTTACACCTGTGGTGAGCACAGCAGGACATATAGAGAAGTTGAATCCTATGTTGTACGCCTGATATTAATGCAACATTTGTGTGTCAACTAGACTCAAATAAAAACAACATTAAAACAACAACAAAAAAGAAGGGTGGTCTCAAATATCATATTAACACACTAGGAAGACATTAGGGAGCCATGTCCTCCCTAACTTAATTCACACATCATAACAGGAAAGGAAACCTGCTTACCAGATTAATGAGCTCTTGATTTTTATTACCAAGTAAGTCTGTCATAACTACCAAGCCCACAACAGTAAGAATTTGTCTTTAGGTGTTAGTAATAAATTGCAGTGGTTAAGCATCCCATTTATTTGATTATTATTCCTAAAGAAATTCTCATCTTAGTAATAATATTTCTGATGTAATGGTCACTGTGAATTCCTTTTATACCATAATGATTGTAATTATCAGCAAAGCAGAACATGTTTCGATCATACATTGATGTTTAACTTTGAAATCACTGAGAAAACATTTCATTTGTGTAGCTATTACTTGCATGCAAAATGCCTTTTGATAAAGGGTTTTACAAAGCTTTCCTTGGAATGGATCTCTAAATGTAGTCAGTCTTGACATTTTGACTCCTATCAAATACAGCAATTCATTTTATGAGAACTTGGAATTTAATATTATAACAATTGATTTGTTTTAAATTTTCAAGGTAATATTTTCTTTTGCTGTATGAAGAAATATTGTTTCAATGTAACAACCTCATTAGTTGGTCTCAATATTTTGGGATAAGGTAGATAAGATAGGGGCAGTTTATTTTTGTATTCTAAAAAGAAAGATTTGCTAAGGAGCTGGTGAGGTAAAGAGAAGGTAAAGAGAAGGGAAATATTTGCCTCTTTAATGAACTTTAAAAATCACCACGTAAGTATGGAGCACCTGGGTTGCATAATCAGTTAAGAATCTGACTCATGGTTTCAGTGAGGTCGTGATCTCAGGGTCGTGAGTTCAAAGCCCACATCGGGCTCACACTTAGTGTGGAGTCTGCTTAAGACTCTCCCTCCCTCTTCCTCTGCCCACTCCCCTTCTAAAGTCTTTAAAAAGCTCACTGCCTAAATAGATGGATGTCACCAAAATTAAACACATGGGTGTTGATATGTTAACTGTCTGTAGTTCTTGTCTGTTTATTATTAGGGCAGGTGTAGCTGTACTTTTTATTAGATAACACTTAGTTAACTTGTGTTATGATGTACCACATGTTCCTGTTTAACTGGATGTCTGGAGTTTTTTTTGTTTGTTTGTTTTAAGAATAAGATGCTAGAAGTTGAAATGGGTTTGCCTCTCAGGATGTAAGTTAGTTTCAAGCACAGAATTCTGGCCAAGTTTATTACTTGGAATGTAATTCACTCTGTGTGTTGAATATTCTTCAGCATCATCTCACTGAAAGTTTAGGAGGATTTTCAGGAGTGAAGTGCGGAAACAGGAACCAAGCTTTATAGCTACTTTGAAACATACATTTTTAAAAGTTAAAAAATAAATAGGGCGCCTGGGTGGCTCAGTGGGTTAAGCCACTGCCTTCGGCTCGGGTCATGATCTCGGGGTCCTGGGATCAAGTCCCACATCGGGCTTTCTGCTCAGCGGGGAGCCTGCTTCCCTCTCTCTCTCTCTCTCTCTCTCTGCCTGCCTCTCTGCCTACTTGTGAACTCTGTCAAATAAATAAATAAAGTCTTAAAAAAAATAAAAAATAAATAAAAAAGAAGTGTTAAAATTGCTTCAGTCCTCGTAAGAAAAGCACGTTTTGGTATTTCAACTGGTTCTTCTTAGGAAAGAATCGAGATTCTCGTAGCCCCAGGAGATTCTGTTCCCAGTGCAGGACAGAGTAAAAACCAAAACCAAACCAAAAGTTGCCATTTTGAGTTGATGTTGATCCTTTGATACACTTACCTGAGCAAAGAGGAAAGCTCTGTAGGACGTGGCACGATAGATATCAAGATGTCAATGAAATCGCCCTTTCCTAAAGATTTAGGTGTCGTTGGGCGTGAGAGTCCCGCTCATGTTCCAGCTTGGCCCCGTTCTGTGCGCAGCCAGACAAATGCATATAACACGCTAGGAGGTCAGGCCGAGAACGGACTCAGTCCAGCTGTGAGAGGGACATCGAATTTGGCGTCTGAACTGATTCTTGAAGGAGCTGCAGAATTTAAACAGGTAAGAGTGAAGCCTCGAGGAAAGCGGTGGAGGTAGAAATGACAGCATCTATCCTGGCTTTTCTGTTCTAGCTAGGGATTGTGCCTGTCACCTTACGGCTCCCTGGACAGCTCGCAGAGTGCCCTGAACAGAGAGGCTGCCGAACAGATGGAATTCCATGGGTGGACAGCACACTTTAATGTGGAGAGCGCACAGATTACTAATGTGCTTTTCAGTCAGTTGAACAGGGTAGCATAATCACATAAAGTATATTTATGTTATGAGAACTCGACAGTCTATTGTATTCGTTTCACATCTCACTTGCAATTTCCTGATTCAGTTGCTACAAATTGGAAGGAGAAAGAACTTCTTTGGTTCATGAAGAATTTCTTGGGGTAAATATTGATAGACATTTCTGAGTTAAGTTTTTGGTTTCTGGTCTCCTGGTCTTTGAAGTCTGCAAAAGGGCAGCTGTTTTAATGTTTCTGTTCTCCAGCCTTTGGGGGGCTCACTTTAGAGGAAGGGAAATGCTACGAATTTTAAATGAATACATTTAACGAGTTAAATTTTTTTAATTAGGAAAATTCCATATTCAAGGTGAATCTTTTTATAGGATATGAAGTCCATTTTTTAGTGTAAATAGTCTTTTTTATAATTTGCTGGTATAACAAATTTGGTTTTTTATCCATCTGACTTAAGCTTTGGGTTTCTAATCTCCTGGTCCACTAGGAGTCTATATATATGCAGTTGATTTAATGCTTTTATTTTCTTACATCTGGGGACTCAATTTAGTGGTAGGAACCCTAATATGCATTTTGAAGAAGACACTTACTAGCTTTATTATTTTTTTTTAATTTTTTATTAATTTATTTATTTGTCAGAGGGAGAGAGAGCGAGCGAGCACAGGCAGAGGCAGAGGGAGAAGCAGGCTCCCTGCCGAGCAAGGAGCCCGATGTGGGACTCGATCCCAGGACGCTGGGATCATGACCTGAGCTGAAGGCAGCCGCTCAACCAACTGAGCCACCCAGGCGTCCCAAGCTTTATTTTTTTAATTAGAAGAACTCCATATTCAGAATGAATCCTTTCGTATGGCATGGATTCTTCTTCTTTTTTTCTTTTTTAACTTACATAGTTTTTGTATGATTTACTGGTTTCAAAAATGTTGTACTTTTGTATATTGGATTTGCTTAAAGTGGAACATGTTCAATATCCTGTTGACTTTTTATTGAGACCGCTACAGCATCCAGTGGAAAAATCTATGGGTACCTGTCATTATTTGCTCTAAAATTCTATCAGGGTTGGAAAATAGATAATCTGGAAAATTATTTTTGACACAGTATAAAAATGAGTTTGTTCAGATGGAGTCCATGATAAGCCACTGACTGTGAAAGAGTATAGGTCTGTTTGCATGTTTGATTAGAACAAGTGTTTCTGACACATAAAATATTGCTGTTATTAATGATCATAATGGGTTTTGGGGGGTATATTTTAATTTCATTGTTGCTGTTTCATTATGCTGAGTGTTCAGCCGTTTCACAGCTTGTTAAAGATCTATTTCAAGCATTTGTTTCTTCTCCTGAACACTCTCCCAGTATCTCGTTATTAAGGGAACACACAGTATGCAGAACAAATTCACACGAGCAAAACTGACAATCCCAGAAGTGTTCTGTTCTTATTTACATCGCGGTCTTTTTCATGTCGGGTCAAATCCACATATTTCTCTCAGATTTCGCTCCTTTCCGTCACAGAGCGTCTTCACAGGGATGCTGTCCGTGATACTGCAGGCATGCTGTTAGGAATATTAAAAAGGCTAAGAACCTCATGCTGAAGAATTATGTAGGAAGAAAGGATTCAACATGAACTATCAGTCTGTCCTCTCTTGCCTTTTCGGTTTTGATTTTCTTATTGGCAATATCTTGGGGTAAATGTGGAGCTCTTTTACCTGCCTTTAACAACAAAAAAAATGATCTTCCAAGGATCTGTCTGAGCTGACAGGCGCTATGCATAATACCAGGATCTGGGCCTTTTATTTCTTTCTCTAGAATGTTCTAGTTGCTTAGACATCAGAGATTCCAGTGGGTCCTCACCTTGCTGGAAGTGGTAACAATCTAAAGGCTGCCATTAAAGCCAGAGTCACCTTGCGATCGATTGCTAATGATTACCTAAAAGGAGCAATTACCGTTCTGGTAAGGTGATTGCAAAGAGACCAGCCAGCAGGCATTTCTCAGGCAAAATCAGGGACTAACCCTGCAAGCTTCAAATACCTCATCATTGTGAGGCTATTGCTGTGTCATCCTAGTCCAAACAAAAGCATACCTAAAATAAAAATCAGCTCGCTAGGGGCGCCTGGGTGGCTCAGTCATTAAGCGTCTACCTTCAGCTCAGGTTGTGATCCCAGGGTCCTGGGATCGAGCCCTGCATCGGGCTCCCTGGTCAGCAGAGAGCCTGCTTCTCCCTCTCCCACTCCCCCTGCTTCTGTTCCCCTCTCTTGCTGTGTGTCTCTCTGTCAAATAAATAAAATCTTAAAAAAATCAACTTGCTGTCTATATACATCTGCAGATAAAAATACAGCCCACAAAATGGCAAAGGTCTGTAAAAGATTGTGTTTTCATTTTACTTTTACAGAGGTATATCCGTGTCAGAAGAGACAAATATATATGCTCCTTCTTATAGGTGAAAGGCAAAAAGCGTGCAGGAAGTAGGTGGCAGCGAAAGGGTTAATAACATTGTTTTGCAAAATGTGTGGTAATGAATGACTTAACATATTTTTGAAAGAAGGAGATGGGAAGCCAGGTATATGTTTTGATATATTCTCTCTGAAGAAGTTGTTAAAGTCTTAAACTGAAAAATGGATTTGTTTTTAAAGAAAGCACCAGAAAAATCAAGCAACATATATTAGATTATTAAATGTTGCCTCATCCGATAGAAGTGAAAGCTGCAGTCCAAGGATGAGTCTGAGACTGTGTGAGTCTTTCTGAGGCTCTAGCCCTTGCTTTAAGTGTCTTTGGATGGAAAGATGGAGGAGATTATAGTGAAACAGAAAGGTCAGTAGAAAGATTTATATAGCCGATGGACAGGGAAGAGGAGGGCAGAAACGACAAACTGATTGTTAGATTTTTCTTATGTTCCATATTAAAATTAAAATTGGCGATTCCTTGATAATTCTGAGTTAGATACATCTCCTCTGTGGATATTGGTCATGTGAATGATGCCAGAGTGTAGGAAACAAGCCTCAGTGGGACTGTTATCAACAGGTGACTTACCCAAATTTGTATTTTAGAGCTCATGGAAAACAGATACTGGTTCCAGGCCCTCTGTCTTTAATGCATAATGTAAAACACTAAGTAAGTGCTTCCACCATAATAGCTTTCGAGGCAAAGGTCACGGGCTTTTTACTGGGAGACACCTTACAGACACTTTCATTTTTGCTTCAGGGTCCAGGTTTTATGTCAGCAGAAAAATAAAAGGGATTGAAACCCGAGTGAGGAAAACCTGTAGTTCACCACAGTTCCCTGGAACAATAGTGTTTTTCTTAGAATACTTTCGTCAGAATCAGAATTACTTTTAGTACATATTTAATTTTGTTGTAGTAAACCCAGATTTGGCCAGCTAGACTTAAAGGCCCAGAAGGAAACTATTTAATAAACATTGTTCGTACTTGTGGAAATATTGAGAATGCCCAGAGAGCAATAGGAACCTAAAATAATCATGATTTTGGTATTATTTTCCTTTTCCTGATGATAGATTAAAGAATTTCATTTGCTACCTGAGAAAGACTTGGGGCTGTTTGCCCCTCAGCTGCGGTTTACACTTCTGGGGCACGTTCAAGGTCTTGATTCTCCAAATAGCGAGTTTGTACAGAGATCAAGGCAAGACATCCTGTGAAAGAAATCCAGGAATAACACTTTATATAAGGCAGTGATTGTTTTTGATTAAAACACATTTCTTCATTTTCTGGCTGCAAGATAGTCACACAGTGTTTTAAAAGGGTAAGAAAAAAATGGTCATCAATGCCTTAGATTTGGGTGGTGAGAGTTATTTAATTGGTGCATCAAACCTATAATGGCCAGAGTTAATTAATAGGTGCATCAAACTCCTTAAGATTAATTGTTGTGTTTACTTAAGTATCAGTTATCTTTCTAAGTACCACTGTAGCCCTTGGCAACTCTATAAAGTTTTCTGTGTGGTGTGACCTCAGCAAAGACATAGGGGTCATTCATGCCACCTGGCTAACAGAAATGCTAAGGAGGTTCCAGTGACAGGAAGCAACAGGAAGAGTCAGTTTTCTTTCCACCCATTCTCCCCACCAGGATATATGCCTTTGGAAAGAAGGGTGGAGCGCATTTCCCTTAGATTAGTCCTGGAATATTATCTTCAGGGGCAGCTTCTTGTAGCATTCAGCCAGTCAGCAGCCCTGAGAGCCTACTAGAACTGTTACAAAGAATGTGTGACTGTTACACTGTCAGATCCCTGTCTGTCTTGAAATAGTTTAGTCTGAGATAACTTACATCCTCATTCACTTGACTCCTCTCCGATCTCCGTGCCTTACTTCGTATGCTGACTGAACATGGTATGCACTCAGGTACAATTAACCAATTAATTAAGCACGGTCGGTCGTCTTTGTGCTTACCTTCTAGTTCATAGCCCTATAGATTCTCTAATCTACACTCATTTACTGTATTGTTCTTAGATGCAAACAACAAACTGATTCTGGCTAACTTAAGCAGAAAAAGAACCTGCTGAAGAATATCAGAAAGCTTGCAGAATCGAATGGAAGCCTGGAGAACAAGGTGTTACGGCAGAAATGGGAACGTGGGCAAGCTGAGTAACACAGCCAGTAGTTGTCAATAGAGGCCATCCAGTCATACCACAAAGGATGTTCTAGCTAGGGCTGCGCTCATGGAACATGCCCTGATCACTGCCGGGCGCTAAGCCCAGCCACCCCTTGTGTGAATAGCCGGCCACTGCGCTGATGCTTTGTATCTCTTGCTCCCTGCCACACACGTGTCATCTGAGACATCTAGGATGACCGCTGGCTCTTCAGGAACTTGCAGGAGGAGCTCTTCAGTTTGGGTAACTGTTTGTGATCCTGTAGCTTGGCGAGATGATCAAAGTTGCAGACACACAGGTGGAACACAGTGAGAGAGTGCGTATGGTTGTCAGGCGAGACGCCGGGGGTGTGCCAGCCATCCTTAGGAGGTAAGCAGGTTGCTTCTGGTGTTTCTGCTGTTTAGGGTCCAGCATTGGTACCATCAGCGGTAGCCTAGAGGGTTTCAGGGCTGCATCGTCTTGTCCTGGTCCAAGGACCATGTTCGGAGTGGCAGGTAGCAATCCATTCATCACCTGATTAAACATGATTATGCACATAAGGTGGGAATCACCATCTTCTGCATCAGTCCTATCTTCTGTGCTGTCATTGGTCTCTGCCATTCTTCAGGGTTGTCGTCTTGCTTGGATCATGATTTTTGATTACAAGGAAAGGCAGCTCAAAAGGTGCTTGGCTGTTCCCACCAAGATAACCTCCATCTCATGGGTCCATGGGTTTTCTTCTTAGGAATATCTCTGTTAAGCCTGCACTTGCAAATGGGGAAAGTAACTACAGCCTGGGTTTGAGGTGCCACTGGGCTAGATGTAAACTAGACTGAGTCAAAACTTGACTTGTCACTTGACTGCCAGCAACCTCCACATGGACTGTGGTGTCATGTGCAGAATTAGTTTTGGCTCAGAGCGGTGCCCAGTAATTCCTAAGAGGCCTGGACATTTTTATCCCCACAATGTCCAAGTGTCTAAATGGCCACAAAGTCCTTTGAGGAAGGCTAGCCAGAAGATTCATGAACTGCATTTATGATGTTACTGAAGATACATTAAACTTTCATTTGTGTTGTTTATTGCTTTGAAGTTGATCTTAAAAATACAGTAAAATAGAACCATTAAATCTGAAAGACTCTGTTCCCGATTGTTTGTGTGGATTGACTGACATTTCCATTTATCTTGGCAACTCTTTTCAAGCTGTTCTTTTCTTCCCCCCCAAGTAATTTTTTAACATGGGACCTACTTCTGCTGTAGCCCAGAAGAAAGTTGGAAATTTTTTACTTAATTCTTCCTTCCTTTCTTCCAAATAGGTTGGCGGCTCTTCTCTCCTAGGGAGGTGATGCTTTCTATTCCGGGCAATTGAATAAGAAATTAGGAGTAAAGGAGATGGACAACAGCCCTGCTGCTCTATGGTTCATTCCTCTGAGCTGCATCTGTACAAAGCTGATTTATTATTTCTCTCGACTCACTTATCATCAAGCCTTAGGTTTGGGGGACATATTGCATTTGAGTAAGAACTGGGTTGGGAGGCTGACCTTGAACCACAGATCTGCTCCCTACTGGCCGTGTGACCTCAGACAGATCATTGAAATCTCTGACCTATATTGAAATATATATTGAATCTCTTCAATATATTGAAATCTCTGACCTCTGACGTATTTCTTCACCTATAAAATGGAGGAAATAGTGTGTATCTTGAAAGCTTTTTGCATGGATATAATAAGATAAAAATCATAACGCATAGTGAACATTTAATAATGTTAGCTAGTATCTTTCTAAAAGCTTTTAAAATTTTAAATAATAGAAATAAGAAGTAATACCAAATGTAAATTCTGTTAATTTCCATATTGGATTATCTGTGCTGCTGGTCTTCTTGAGTTCATTTATTCAGCTTATATTTTTGAAATACCTACTATGAGCAAAGCATCAATGCTGGTTTTTACATGACAAGCTCATCTTGACCTGAGGTTCCTATTGGCCATTGCTAGAGGACACAGATAGTGAAAAGGTTCTTGTAAGATGCTGGGTGCAGAAAAGTTTGTTCCTACCCCCCCCCCCCCAATTTGGGGTCCTTCCTATCCTAGCTTCTTCACTGCACTAAAATTTAGCCTCTGTGAAGTCTTTAAACACTAAATCATTGTTGTTCAATAGAAGTAGAATGTAAGCCACATCTGTAATTTCAGATTTTCTAGTAGCTTCATAGGTAAGTGAAGTGAATGTGATGAAATTAATTTTAATTATTTCACCTAATCTAACATAGCCAAAATAACAGGATTTCAAAATTTAATAAATCTAAGTAATTATTGATATTTTACCTTTTTCCCCACCAAGCCTGTGGAGTCCAGTATGTATCTCACACGTGTAACACCTCTCTCTTCACACTAGCCACATTTCAGGTGCTCGGTGACCACACGTGGCTGGTTGCTACTAGAGTGGACAGAGCGGGACTAAGGTGTCACCAGATCCCAAGAGGTAGCCATGAATTCTTTATTAAATAATTCTGGACTCTTCCCAGATCCTCACCTGGAAGGAGAAAAACAGAAAGAGAAAGAATGAATTGAAGTTGCATTTTTCATATGTACTTTTTATAAAGCTCATCCAGGGTAAACATAAAGAGTTTGTGGATTCAAGACCATGTTGGCTATTTTCAGAAACCCAAATAGCAGTTAACGATTGTTAGAGAAGAGCTGACTTGGAGAATCTTAAAGGAGGGTTACATTACTGGTTATTATTGATTGGGAAGAAAATCAGAAACTGGTTAGTGATGCTGAAAGGAACCTGGTGGAAATTGTAAATTTTTGAAAATGAGTTTGGTAAATTACCCATAATAGTCCATGAAATTTTTTTTCCATCTGAGACCTTTTAGTCAGAACATGATCCCTGTTAAAGGGAGAAATTACAGAATTTTTTCTTTCGGGTTGGAAGTTCCAATGTCATTTCTTCTTTCAACTGCTAGTATAGTTTACTATAGAATGAAGTCATTTATGTGGAGAGCAAGGCACTCTCTTCTTTCATGCCATCTGTTGCCAGAATTCTGTCACGCTTCCTGCCGCAGTCATCTGGGACTTCACTTGTCATCCACGTGACATGATGATCCAAGTTGTCATCCACGTAATGATCCAAGTTAACATGCCACCTGAAACTTTAAAAGAGAAAGTTCCCTAATTTCTCAGTAATTCATGATAATAGTCACACAGACCATGCTTATGTCATGTCATTACATATAGGAGAAGCATAAACATTTAATTTATTAGGCAGTTGATTTTTAGATCAGAATTATTAAGGATTCATGTGAGATTAATATCATTTTTTAGTTTTGCCTAAACTTTTTTATTATAGAAAACATATATATACAGAATTAGAATAGAATGATGAACTTTCATGGACCCTTCTAGCTCAGCTTTAACAATTATTGACTTGTGGATAATTTTATTTCCATCTATAGCTCTATCCCCAATTACCTCAAGGCATAATTTTATTTTATTTATTTTTTTTAAAGATTTTATTTATTTATTTGACAGAGAGAGATCACGGTAGACAGAGAGGCAGGCAGAGAGAGAGAGGGAAGCAGGCTCCCTGCTGAACAGAGAGTCCGATGTGGGACTCGATCCCAGGACCCTGAGATCATGACCTGAGCCGAAGGCAGCGGCTTAACCCACTGAGCCACCCAGGCACCCTCAAGGCATAATTTTAGAATCATTGACAGCATTTAGAATCAATGCAATGACAGCATTTAGAATCAATTGACAACAATTTTAATATCTTCAGTAAAATACCACATCACCTCGGCTCAGGTCATGATCCCAGGATCCTGGGATCGAGTCCCGCATCGGGCTCCTTGCTCAGTGGGGGCCCTGCTTCTCCCTCTGCCTCTGCCTGCCACTCTGCCTGCTTGTGCTCACTCACTCTCTGACAAATAAATACATAAAATCTTAAAAAATAAATGAATAAAGTCCATCCACTTCTCAGGAAATAGTTTTAGCAGCCATTGCTTTGATCCATCGTTTGTGAACTGCAAAATAACAATATTCAAACTCTGTTATTCATAATTCATTAGCTGGACTATTTCTACATAGAGAAATGTTCCTTTTTCAACTGCTTGTCAATTTGTTGTTATAAACTGTTGAGGTGCAGTTTATAAAGACAGGATTAATATTTGGTTCTTTTCCCTTATTTAGTAGTTTTCAGAATGAGTTGGTTTCCTAAAGTCCCTCCAAAGGTAAATAATCTTTCTTTTCCCCACTATCACAATTCGTGGATTTAAACATACTTGATGTGTTTCAATGCATTCTATTTATTACTCTTTTTGATGCTCCACTTCTGGTCAGTGGAAGCCTCTTTAACTTGGTTCTGAGTCCTTTTTAACATGACCCCAGTGGATTTTGATAGCTTCTTCGCTTCCTGGGATGCCAAGATGTTCCAGACTGATCTAACATTTCCCTACCCCGGATCTCGAATCAGCCATTTCTCCAAGCCATTCTGATTTCTTTAAGTGAATAAATGATTTTTGGAGAACACACCTGAGTACAGTGGGTCTTAAACTTCAGGAATTTTCAGTCTGGAGTCTGTATTGGGAAAACTGTAGTGAACTTAGTCCCAATGTCAGCAGCTTAAGGCAACCCAAGTTTATTTCTTCCTATTATATATCAGCAGACAGCCCTCCATGCAGTGATTTGGGAACCCGGAATCCTTTTATCTTGTAGCAACAATAACCAGTAGTGCCTTAGATTCTTCTTCTTTCAGCTGAGAGATGAAAAAAGGAAAAATGGAAGGGCACATACTTTTTAACCATTTTGGCCTGGAAGTGATACACATCATTTCTACTCTCAGTTAGTGAAACTAGTCTATGTCCCCGCCTCAACCCAACCTAGTAAAGGTGGTAGAGGTAACCCCTGGCCAGGGACCCCAACACCAGAAGAACATACCTCTTTGTTAATGTGCTGCCCCCTCCTTCCTCCAGAGGGACAATCCAAAGTCTCAGTCACCCTAAATCAATATATAGTGGCAGAGTAGAGGACGACCACAATAATCGCTCCCATGTCAAAAAGAGAAGAAGGAGGTGGGCACAGTTTACTGGTCCATAGAAATTTTGAAATACTGCTGGGGATACATCATGAGGTCTTTCTGCTCTGGTGTTGGATGCTGTACCTTGATTAGATTTGATTTCTACTTTCAGTCACTGCAAGCAGGTCTCTGCTCATTGCTCTCTATGGCTCTTGCCTCCACGTCCAGGCAGCTTCATTCATCTTCATTTTCATACCTGTCCACATCTGAACTGCTTATAGACTCTGCCAGCCTTGGGAGCTATAAATTTCATGTAGGCTGCATTCTATTCTTGCAGGTTGGAAGGTAACTTTGGGGGATTCAAAGCTTAAAGCAAAAAAAAATTTTTTTTAAAGATTTTATTTATTTATTTGATAGAGAGAGAGATTACAAGTAGGCAGAGAGAGAGGGAGAAGCAGGCTCCCCGCTGAGCAGAGATCTTGATGTGGGGCTCGACCCCAGGACCCTGAGATCATGACCCGAGCCAAAGGCAGAGGCTTTTTTTTTTTTTAAAGATTTTATTTATTTATTTGACAGACAGAGATCACAAGTAGACAGAGAGAGAAAGGGGGAAGCAGGCTCTCCGCTGAGCAGAGAGCTGGATGCGGATCTCGACCCCAGGACCCCGAGATCATGACCTGAGCCGAAGGCAGAGAGGCTTAACCTAGTGAGCCACCCAGGTGCCCCAGCAAAAATTTTTTTAAAGCTCAAACTCTCTACATATTTTTAGTAGAAGTACTAATTTCTTTAGCAACACAATTCTTTCACAACCTTGGGACGGTCCTTCTAGTTAGTTCCATGTACCAGTAACGTCATCCAAAGGTCTGTCAAGGTATAACTGTCAAATTTTTTGGTTTTCTTTCTCATTCCTTTGGCTTTATCTCTCATTTAGGAGTGGCGATTGAGGAGCCGCTCAAAATCGAGAGAAGACCATCTTCTCAATCTGTTCTTTGCTCCAAAGCTGAGTCTCAGAGGGCTTTTGTCCATTAGGAAGTCTTTCTCAAGTTTTCTCTCTCTCTGTTTGTGGTCTCTTGAGGCATTCGCCTTTCCGTGCTTGCAAATTCACACATCTCTGGACTTGCTTACTGTGTATTTCTCCACCAACTGCCCCACTGATCTCCAGGTTTCCAGCCTCCAGCATTGGTTTCCTCACTGCCTGCTGCCTGACGGCTAGGCCAATTTTAGATATCTGTTATGGCAGCACCTCACTTGAAGGTACTAATTTCTGTACTCATCAGGGTAATGCTAGTGAGGCTAGTAAAGACTGTCACAGAATTAGAGAATTCAGAACTAAAAAAGGACTTTAGAGATCATGTAGTGTATCCAACTCCTCTTCATTTGAAGAATCAGGAGCCAAGACAGGAAACAGCTGAAGCTTGCCCACAGTCACACAGGGACCCAGAGGCCATAGAGTTAGCAGTGTGGCAAGGCCTTGGTGATTTTTGCCCTTTAGCCTGTAGCTCAGTCTCACATACCAGAGGCTTAATGAATATCTCAAACTGAATTGGGAATGTGTAAGTCTGACTCTACTAGGTCCTCACTGAGGCTCAGACGAAGAGAGAGGAAACAAGGAAAATCAGGGAACAATTGAACTTAAGTAAAATGTCTCAAGAAAAGTATAGATTCAAAACCTTTTATGACTTTGGTATTATCTTTGGCACATTTTCATGCTTTAAATCTTAATCAAAATGCTAAGGACATTTCGATGATGTGGTTTTGAGATGGCTGTTTTGATATAGTCTTAATAATAAGCTACTTAATATTTAGCTAAAAACCACTACCAGCTAACTGACCCCTTAGTCCTGGTTCCCTGTCTTTCTCTGTCTCTGAGATTCTGGTGTGGGACGAGTGGGGGTCGATCATGCTCAGGATGAGATGGGCCAGGGTTAAGGAGAGAGGTAGTTTGAGGAAATAAAAACCACCATCTTTATATTTTGGTGCCATGTGGGATGTAGCCGGCTGAGATTTCTGTGTCACTTTCCTCTCCCACACCACATCAGAACTTAAAGATAGGACTGCAAAGTTTAGATAGCATAACACTTTTAGTGTAGGACACTGTCTGGCATGCCACAGAGCTCTATAATTCTGTCATTCGTTAATCCAGGTGGCATTTCTGAAGCACCTGTTCTCCCCCGACCCTATACTAGCACGTAGGATATATGCACAATGTGATAAAAGGGTCATGCCAGGAGCTTATGGGCGACATAATTTATTAAGTTCCAGGATATTATACTGGGCCATAATATTGGGCATCACATTTTTGAAGGTAATAAAAGTTTTCTGGGACATATGTGTAATCCTCTTGAATGCAGGCATAACTTGGGAATACTGCGGGTTTGGTGCCACGCCATTGCAAGAAAGCAGGTACTGCAGCTAAGGCGGCCAAATGAACGTTTTTGTTTCCCAGTGCATATAAAAGTTATGTTTATACTACATTGTAGTCTATTAAGTATGCAAGAACATTATGTCTAAAGAAACAATGTCCATACCTCAATTAAAAATACATTGTTGCTTAAAATGCTAATAATCCCCTGAGCTTCCAGTGAGTCATCATTTTTTGCCAGTGGAGGATCTTGTCTCCATGTCCATGGCTGCCAACTGATCAGGGTGGTGGTTGCTGAAGGTTGAGGTGACTGTGGCAAATTCTTAAAATAAGACGGTGGTGAAGTGTGCTGCATCGATTGACTCTTCCTTTCATGAACAATTTCTCCATAGTGTGTTGATGCTGTTGGATAACATTCTCCAGAGTAGAACTTCTTTCAGAATTTGAGTCAAGCCTCTTAAGCCCTGCTCTTGCTTTATCAACTAAGTTTATGTGATATTCTCCATCCTTTGTTGTCATTTCAACACTCTCCATGGCATTTTCACCAGGAGTAGATTCCATCTCAAGAAAACACTTTCTTTGCACATCAGTAAGATGCAATTCCTCAGCTGTTCAAGTCTGGTCATGAGATTGCAGTCCTGCCATCCCATCTCCAGGCTCTGCTTCTAATTCTAGTTCTCTTGCTATTTCCACCACACCTGCTGTTTCTTCCTCCACTGAAGTATCGAACCCTTCACAGTCATCCATGAGGGTTGGAGTCTGTGGATTCCAATCTGTGGATGTTAATATTTTGACCTCTTCCAGTGAATCATGAATGTTCTGAATGGCATCTAGAGTGGTAAATGTTTTCCAGAAGGTTTTGCCCTGATTTTGCCCAGCTCCATCAGAGGAATTCCCATCTATGGCCCCCATAGCCTTATGAAATATTTTTCTTTTTAAAAGATTTTTTATTTATTTATTTGACAGACAGAGATTACAAGTAGGCAGAGAGAGAGAGGGGGAGATCCCGATGCAGGGCTCGATCCCAGGACCCTAGGATCATGACCTGAGCCAAAGGCAGAGGCTTTAGCCCACTGAGCCACCCAGGCACCCCTTATTTTTCTTTTTTAAAAGATGTCATTTATTTATTTTTGAGAGAGAGTGAGTGAGTGAGTGAGTGCATGACTTGGGGGAGGGGTAGCAGGAGAGAGAGAAGCAGGCTCCCCGCTGAGCAAGGAGCCCAATGCAGGGCTCAGTCATGCAGGGCTCAATCTCAGGACCCTGGGATCATGACCTGAGCCGAAGGCAGACACTTAACTGACTGAGCCACGCTGGCGCCCCATGAAATAAATCTCTTAAATAATAAGACTTGAAAATCAGAATCACTCGTTGATCCATGGACTGCAGAATGGATGGTGTGTTAGCTGCTGGAAAACATTAATCTCATTATGCATCTCCTCAGAGCTCTTGGGTGACCAGGTACATTGTCAATGAGCAGTCATATTTTGACAGGAATCTTTTTTCTGAGCAGTAGGTCTCAGCAGTGGGCTTAAAATATTCAGTAAACCGTGTTGTCCTCCAGGCTTTGTTGTTCCACTTTCAGAGCTTATGCAGAGAAGACTGAGTGTAATTCTTAAGGGCCCTAGGATTTTCAGAGTGAAGGGTCAGTGAGCGTTGGCTTCAGCTTGAAGTCACCAGCTGTGTTCGGCTCTAACAGGAGAGTCAGCCTGTCGTGGGAGCTTTGAAGCCAGGCATTGCCTTCTGCTTAGCTGTGGACGTCCTAGATGACGTCTTCTTCCACTGGAA
>PISX010019635.1:0-37649 GCA_004024625.1 Mellivora capensis
GCCGAAGAACTGCCTCGCTGAGTACGCCCGGAGCCCTGCAGTGGCTCAGACGGTTTCGTAGACCGCCAGGTCGGTGCTGACCAAGGGCCGGGAGGGCGGAGCCGGTCTGTGGGCAACAGGGTCCCGGCTCTCGCTATGAGGCTGCAGGGCAGCCTGGGAGGCTGGGGAGCACGGCTTTCGAGGGGACAGCTCCCCAAGACTGGCTGGGAGCCGGAAAGGGCGGCTGCGCGGCAGCATCTGGGATCCTCCTGGGCGCGCTCGCCGTGGTGCTGAAAGGACAGCTCCCCGCGAGGGTGGAAGCGAGCAGGCAGAGGAATGGGAGTGAAGCCGGAGCAAACTGGGAAGGAGGAGTGGGCCCCGACCCGGAGACCTCCCAGCAGAAGCCCGAAACAACCTGGCTCGCGGGGAGCCAGGACCGCCTCGAGGGCGGCGGGAGACTCAAGTCTGAACCTAGAGAACAACTTCGAGCTCACGGGGTTGGGGATGGGGGGACGTCGATCTAAGCTACTTCAGGCTATGCTTAACCTGGAACCCTCCAGAGCCCTCTTCGCCCGGGAGGAGGGAGCCGCCCCCGAAGGGGTTCCGGCTCCCCAAGTGAGTCAGAGGGCGCTGGGAAGGGGGAGGGCAGGCCGAAGGTGGAGGGGAGGAAAGCCTCAAACCTCGATTGGAGGTGAGGGACCAAGGGGACCATTTGTCCTCGGAGGAGGAGGAGCCAAGGTCTGGCCAGCGCACGTTCTCTGCCGGGGGTCAGTAGTTACCGTCCCATCTGAGGCCCTCGCGGGCCCCACTCTGCCCCCTACCCCATCAAAGTTTGATACCAGGCTGGGTCTTGGGGTTGGAGCTTTGTGTGTTGGGGGAGGGGCGCTCTCAGTGGCCAACCGCGAGCTCCAGGGCAGAGCTGCTGGCTGTGCTGGTCTCCGCAGGAGACCGGGAGAGGGGCGCCTGGACTCCTATCCTTTACTGCGGGGAACCAAGAAGCCCCCGCCCTTCTGCCTTTCTGGGGGAGCCGGTTCCCTACCCCCTCCCATCCCCCACTGCTCCTTCCCCTCCCCCAGGGCTTCTCCTTTCCTGGGGCGTAGAGTGGGGGTGGGGTGGGGGATAAAGGGACATCCCCTGTCTCTGCCACCGCCATTAGCGTTAGGGTCCCCTGTGAAAAGGAAATGAGTGTTGGGCTGAGTTGCAGTGAATACAGCCTGGACTTGAGCCATAAGAACAGAAAAACAGCTACAAGGACAAACACTGCAGGTGTCGAATCTGCTTGTCGGATGGCGGGGCCCAGTCCCGAAACCGCTTGGGGCTCAGAAGGCCAAGCCTGAAGGACGTACCTCCGCTGCCTTCAGGTTGGGACAGGCTGGGGGAAGTCGGGGAGGGAAAGCTGAAGATGTATCCTAGGTTCTGGATGCGCTAATGGCAGACAAACGTGCTGCAGCAGCACCCCTCTCTCTCCCCCTTTTTGTCTCCCCTCCCCCAGCCCAGCATCACAACCACCACCACCCCACAACCATCACCACCACCACCACCACCACCCTTCCCGCGCAGGAATAGACCAAGATTTCCCGCAGAACCGCTGAGGAGCGCCTCCTGGCGGTCTGGCCCAAATCCTCAACAGCATGCAACCTGCCCGACCTCAGCACTCCTACAGGCATATGGCAAAATATCTACACACACGCCTGCACACACGCTCACGCAGACTCACACGATGCCGAAGTTCAGAGCTAGACACGCAGGATCACACTCTGAATGCATATACTCACATACTCGCTGGCACACATTAAATTCAACGCAGCAAATACGTCATGAGGCTCTACCATGAACCAGGAGACGTTATGGACTCTGGGATAAGGGAAATGAACAAGATATAGGCCCTGCCCTGAAAGGAACTCAGAGTGATCAGGAAGGGAAAGACACATAGCTGGACAGAGTACATGAGCTGCAGGCAGGCAAGGCTGCTCTAGAAAGTACTGTGGGTCTCAGAAGAGGAAGACACCATCACATCTCACCCAGGAGATCTGGGATATTTTACAGAGGGAGTGATGTTTGAGAGGGAGCTTTGAAAATTAATATTGCTGCTGCTGCTGCTGCTGCTTTAACAGTGATGATGATGATGGTGCTGACATCTACTATGTACTGCATACCTACTGTGTGCCAAGCACTCAGCTGAGCACTTTATTTGTATTATCTCATTTAATGCTCACAACATGCCTTGGGTATTATCGTCTCCATTTTACAGATGAGAAAAGATTAAACCACTTGCTCAAGGTCGCTTAGTAAGTAGTGAAGCTAGGATTTGAACTGGCAGAGAGGAGGTTAAGAGGCTCCCAGGCTGTAAAAACAGCAGGAACAAATGCCTAGTGGTTTTCAAATAGAATATGTGTTCAGGTATAGCTGAAGCAGAGCCACATGCAAGGGATGGGAAAGGAACGGCAAGGCAGGCAGGTGCTAGACTGTGCAGGATTTGAAGGTCAGCACAAGGACTGTGGTCAGTTTAACAAGGCCGTGGCAAGCCACTGCAGGGTGTGTTTGATAAGCAGATCTGCCCATCAGGAAGACTAATTGGATAGCCATGTGGAGGACGGATGAGAGCTGAGGGAGGGACAGACATAGAGATTATGCACCAATCCAGAACCTCGAGGCCCTGAACCAAGACATTAGTAGCCGTAGCAGAAAAGGGTGCAGATGCAGAAGGCCTCCAGACTTTTCTCTCAGCACCCCATCCCAGTTTTAACTCACCAATTCCTTGTGTAGTTTTTTGTCCAGTGTCTACCTCCCCAACTAACTGAATGCTGTGAGAGCAAACATGACTCCCATTTTCCCTACCATAGCCCAGCCTCCAGAACAGCACCTGGCAGAGTAGATGCTCAGAGACTATTAGTAGTATGAGTGAGTGAGTGAGTGAGTGGATAAAGAAATCACTGACTCCAGAGTTTTCAGCTGAGGCAACTGGAATAAGGCACACCAGAAGAAAAAATGGTTGGGTGAGGGAAACAAGGGTGAGATTGATCTTTGGACAGATTGAATCTGAGATTATCCTTGTGACAATATCCAGCAGAGATTTAAATGTGCAAGTGGTGGAGAGAGTGTCTGTGAATAAAGAAGGACATAAATCAATAGGGTTAGGTGATATTCCCAAGGGAAACAGTGGGGGAAAGAGGCACAGCAGGAGAAGGAAGAGGGAGAGAGATCACTTGGGGAACATCTGCATTTTAAAGGAAAGAGAGAGAAGACTTGTCTGAGAAGGAGGCTGAAGACCACAGGAGTGTTCTGTCATAGAATTCAGGAGATCCAAGAAGAGGGCTGAAAAATAGAGGGATGGGGAAAGAATAGAGGTCATCATCAACATCTGACTCTACAGAGGATGGGAAAATTCTCCAGGATCTGGCATCTGGGAGGCCTCTGGTGGCTCTGATGAGGGCAATTTTGGTGACAGTGTAGAGGCAGCAGATCTCTGATCTCACAGAGCTGCAGGGCTGACCCGGAGGTGAAGGAGTGGAGAAACCAAGTGGAGACCCCTTCATCACAAAGGTAGAGGGCAGAGGTGAAGGGAAAAGTGGTTCAGAGCAGGAGCTGGAGAAGGAAGGGGATAAAGAGACCCATAGAGAAGAGACTAAGGATGTGAGGAAGAGGGAACATGAAAGCCTAAAGGAGAGAAGATCTGTGGCTCAGGCAGATAGATTAACTTCAGGAGGAAGGAGGGGGACCTCATCTTCAGAAACTAGAAAGGAAGGTTGCAGGAGCTCATACCACCTGGCATCAATCATTTTGACAACAGTCACCATTTACCAAGCCCCTCCCCACCATGTGCCAAAGGCATTGTATACACTATTTCTAAACTTTCAAAGGGGTATTGTAATCTTCATTGCATGAGGGAGGGAGATTAAGACAATTACTCACCATCACAGAGCTAAAAAGTAGCAGATTCAGGATCAGAGTCAGGTATGCCTGACCCAGAGCCCACAAGCCTTCCAATGCACCACATGAAGTGGAAGGAAATTCATCTGTTGAAGGGGATAGGAGAGGAGGACATTGGGTGTTGATAAATTGGTTAAGGAAGCCTCAACAAAATGAACAAGAAATTACTTGAGAGTTGAGAGAGCCATGCTGGGAGTGGGCAGCAGGACTCTGGGGTGGACCCAAGAAGCTACTAAATCCCAGCAGGCTACAAGGGGGGGGCACCTCGAGCAACAGGGATGTAAGTATCCAGAAGACTCAGCCCTCACTAAGTAGATGTACTTTGCATATTGCGGGGTGGGGAGGGGTGGTAATCAAGGTTCCTTGAATGGATGCTTAGAAGCAGAAGAGTCCAGAAAAGGAGATAGTGTGGTGATAGAGAGATGGCATGTTGACTTTGAATGGTGCCATGGGATATCCAGAGGGAGGTGTTCAAGAGGAAGGCAAGTGTACTTCTTGACTCATTTATTGCCTATTTCCCTACACACACACACACACACACACACACTCGCTCACTCAGTTCACATACTCCGAAATGTAATCTGCATGGGGGCAGGACTTTGTCTGTCTCGCTCACTCTTAAAACCCCAGTACCTAACACACTGCCTGGTACATAGTAGATGCTTAACTGAAACTTATTGGATAAATGAATATTGGGGTCTGAGAGCCCATAGATGTCTAGGTATCATTAAAGAATGAGTTCTCCTAGGGAAACTTTAGAGAGGAAAAAGAGGCATGGGCTAAAATCAGGGTCCTAGGGAAAACACTTACTGAAAAAAGGAAAGGAACAACAGGAGACAGCAAAACTGGGGTGGGGAGGGAAGAGGGAGCAGTAGGAGAGGAGAGAGTATGGTAGGAGATGGAGGAGAGGAAAGAACTAAGTCACAGAACCAAGACAGAAGAAGGATTTGAGGACACAGTTGGGTGGTTGGCAATTCAAATGTTGCAGAACTGCTCCAACAGAACCACTGGGAAGAAGGCCCAGAAGATCATCTGGTCCAGGAGAGAGACTTACCAGAGCCGCAAGTTAGGGATGAGGCTGTATCTAAAGCCCAGGTGCCCTATGGACCAATTTGAGGCATCTCAAATTAGAGTCCTGTGTCCTCCAGCACCACCTGCCAATTCCTTAAGCTGCATGGAAACAGAGAGGAGGAACCCAGTAGTTCCTGAAATCACTTGATTATTAAATTGTTCATTTCCTGTTGTTAGAAATGTAGTCTCTTTGAAATGTTTTTGAATCAAGTGAAAGCATCTTAATTGACTGAGCTGAGAGCTGCCTTTCAAACTCAGAATTCTGGGTCAGGGTGGGTTCTTTGCATTTCCTAGAAATCCTGCTCCTTTTTTGCATGTCCTTATAAACATGCAGTCAGCAACGGCCCACACGAACTAGCAGCTGCTACATACCAGGCACTTGACCAGTATCTCCTCTTCTTCAAATATCAGTACAAGGGTAGGCTTAATACTCCTGTCACTGGCAGGGAGCACACTGCTTTCCCAGGGGGCCACAGCCTGGGAGTGATCAGAGCCTGGACTTCTAACCAGGTGTGTCTGATGCTAAAGCCCCGGCAACATTTTTCTACTCCATCATGACTTGCCCTCCTCCAAACAACCTGTCAGGTGGTATGATTGTGTAGAGGTCCTCAAATAAACTCTCGGGCCCCATTTGATGGAAAGATCTCAGTCTGCTGATATGTTTTCTCATTTTGAAAGAAATGAGGAAAATCCATCATCAACAAAAAGCCAGTGACCTTGAACTCAACCTGGTTGTGATATCCAGGCTGCTTCTCTGCCACTGTTTCCCTTTTTCCTCCTAGCAAATCATAAAGACCCCAGGGCTGTGCAGGCTCCCAGGCCCCAGGGAGGAGGCCTGGCCCCAGGTGACTACATCACACTTTGGATAGCTCATGGATATTCCCTTCCACACCCAAAAAGGGATTTGTGGTGGCTTTGTCTACGGAAAAAAACCCGTGAAATTGAATGGTGGAACTAGAAAGGAAACCTAAGAGTTACGTCAGGGTTGAAATTTTCAGGGATTTGGGGGGAACAAGGTAGAAGGAGGTCAATGGAGGAGGAAAGCTCCACCCCTCCCCACTAATATTCGAACAGTTCCACTTCTATTTATTTTGTATATTGAGATTCCCATTAAGATTTTATTTGGAGGGGGCGCCTGGGTGGCTCAGTGGGTTAAGCCTCTGCCTTCGGCTCAGGTCATGATCTCAGGATCCTGGGATTGAGCCCCACATTGGGCTCTCTGCTCGCTGGGAGCCTGCTTCTCCCTCTCTCTCTGCCTGCCTCTCTGCCTACTTGTGATCTCTCTCTCTCTGTGTCAAATAAATACATAAAATCTTAAAAAAAAAAAAAAGATTTTATTTGGAGAAAACCTTCTCAGGCCAAAAAAAAAAAAAAGAACAATTAAAAATATAATAAAAACTTAAAGTTGGTAATTGAGAGAGGAGGGGAGTGCTGAGTGCTTACAAGGCCTATGCTTGGTACTTTAAAGGTCCTAAGCCCCAAGATTATCATGTCTCCAACCTCCCATGTGTAATTCAAAATAAAAATCAATATTAAGCTATAAAACACAAAAACTTACATGTTTGTTGCAATAAAAGTAACTTATTTTTCCATTTGTCTAATTTCAGAAGTCCGGATATGCTCATCCAAACTGACTGTTCTTTTTTTAACTGGCCTCTGATTGGCTGGGGCCCTAAGTGTGCTCATTCCATCTAGGGGTTGATCCAGTGGACCAGGCGGAAATTTTCTCTAGTCTCCACAGTAGCGCTGGGAAAAGAGGCACCGCTATTCTTTCATATAGTCGAGGAAACTGGGACTCAAGGGGGTTCAGTAACTGGCTGAATGTCACATGGCAAACAAGAAATGAGGGAGGTATAAGAACCAAGCTCTGTCTGCCTGACTCCAAATTCCAGGTTCTTTCTAGCACTCCTGGGTTCCTTCTAGCACTCTTGGCTTCAACCAAATTAAAGCAGTATGGTCAAGATGAAGGTTTTAGAATCCAAAGACATGTGACCACACATATGTGCCTGGTCTGCAGCAAGTACTCAGGAAATAGCCCCTTTCCATCTCCTTCCCATGGGTGCCAGGGTATCGGGTCCTGGCCTCAGCTGATGGAGCCTAGGGCCTGAACCAGGGTGAGGCTGGCATTTGTGTGAGCTGAGGCCTCTCCCATCTGATCCCCGACTCTACTCTACAGGTTGACACATCTCCCTGAGCCAGGCCTTGCCAGAAGCACTGCATGCAAACTTGACTGCGCACTAGGGCACGCTAACTGGAACTGGCGTCATGGACTTCGTCATGAAGCAGGCCCTTGGAGGTAAGGCCCCGAGCCCAGCACCCCTCACTCCCGACCTAAGTCCCAACCCAGCTTGGAGGGACCCGCAGAGCACTAGGCCCCTCCATCCCCAGCCCTGACCCCCCTGACCCTACTTTCTCCCTCCCCAACCCATCCACTCTAGGGGCCACCAAGGATATGGGGAAGATGCTGGGGGGAGAGGAGGAGAAGGACCCAGATGCACAGAAGAAGGAGGAGGAGCGACAGGAGGCTCTGCGACAGCAGGAAGAGGAGCGTAAGGCCAAGCATGCACGCATGGAGGCTGAGCGGGAGAAGGTCCGGCAGCAGATCCGAGACAAGGTCAGCACCTCCCAAGTGCCTGGAGAGTAGAAGGCATGGAGGTCAAGCCGCCCCCCTGCATCCCCCCCACTCCCCACAACCGCAGCTCCAACTTTAGACCTAGCTCTGAGCGCTGCTCTCCTAAGAGCGTAAAGTGAGTGTCACAGGCACAGCTCCCTGGAAGGAGTGTTATGGGGATTGAATAAGATAATGCCCATGAGACGTGCTCCCTAATGTTTGCGGCTGTGGTCCACAATCTTGTACCTGAGACATTGGAGGTGAAATGTTTGCAATCCAGAATTTGGGAATTTTAGGAAAATGCCATAGTACCTGAGGACCTGTTACCTTTGCACCTCACTCTCTTGGGTTTGCAGCTGTCACCCTTGGCCAAACAGTTCAGTATATGAGTCTAGTCTCACCACTGCAAAAAATCAAGGCTGTAAGTAGCCTCCCCTGAGCTCAGATCAAGTTTTGTCATCCAAACATAAGGAAGGACGTTCAGATGTCAAATCTTGGGGGATTTCAGAAGAGCAGAGAAGTTACTAGGGGCAGGTATTAATTTTAAAGGAAACCCCAGCACGGACTCTTATGGAGCACCTGTTAAGGACAGGCACAACCCCATAAGGAAGGCATCTTTATCCCTATTTTATAGGTGAGAGGACTGAGGTTTGGGGAGGGAGCGGCCCAGCTGAGCCTGCATGACCTTGAGACCCACCCAGCTCTCTCCTTGCCCCATTCATGCTCGGGTCTGCCCTCCTCCTCCCCAGTATGGGCTGAAGAAGAAGGAAGAGAAGGAGGCAGAGGAGAAAGCCGCCCTGGAGCAGCCCTGCGAGGGGAGCCTGACCCGGCCCAAGAAGGCTATCCCTGCAGGCTGCGGGGATGAAGAGGAGGAAGAGGAGGAGAGCATCCTGGACACGGTGCTCAAATATCTCCCGGGGCCACTGCAGGACATGTTCAAGAAGTAACCGGCCCTCCTGCCCTGTTCCCACTCCACTTGATCCTTTTTTCTTTTTTTTTTCTTTTTTTTTTTTTTTGGTTCTTTCTTTTCTTTTTATTCAGTTAAGTCTCAGTTCTGAAGGGGAAAACCTCAGTTGACCTCTGCCCCCCTTCCCTGGCCAGGGACTCCTCCCTCTCAGCACTCCCTCACACCCCCTTCATCCCAGGGTATCCAGCCCCCACCTCACTTCAAGTTGCTTGGAAAAGGGAACACAGCTCCCCCCACCCCGCAGTAGGGGGTGTTGAACCCAGTGTCAGAGGTACTGAGGGCCCCCTCTGGAAGGAACCCTAAGTAAGGTCTATGCTAGTGTGGTAACCCCCATACATTCCTTCATGCACCCCACTGCCAGGAGGACCATTGTCCCCAGCCAGCCAAAGTAATAACACATTCCAACCCTGCCCAGCATGCCGACCTTTGGCCTCTGACCCACAGTGGGCCTCCAGGTCAGGGCAGGGGTGTTGAGTGGCCTGGCTCTGAGGAAGGGAGTCAGGGTAAGCCTGCCCTATGAGGGCCCAGCCTGAGAGGCCCTGCTGTATTCTGGCCAGGCCTAGGTCTTGGCAGAAGGCTGGGGCTCTCCTTCTCTCCTTCCCCTGAGATGACACCCAACCCAGGATCACTCCTCTCCCAACCCCTACCCGAAGAGGCATAGCCCCTGCCAAGCCAGTCCCTCCAAATGGATCGTCTTTGGACTTTAACTCATCTGTGGAGAGGACCCAGGGTAGAGCAGCCCCTTGTTTCCCCCTCTTCCACTTGGGTCCTGGGGCCCCACTGCCAGGCTGGGTCCAGTTTGCCCAGCCAAGGGACTACCCAGGCCCCCCCCAGAAAATACTTGGAGCCATTGGGCAGCGGTGGCCCATGCCATGGGACCCCACCATTGGTACAGCCAAGCTGCCCCATTCCTATCCACCCCTCTTCCCCATCCTATCCTGTCCATGTGCTTCCAGGGCCCCATGGTCCCCAGGAGGACCCTTCCTGGCCAACGCCCCAAGGCTTTGGGGAGAAGCCAGTTCCCACTTGACAGAAGGCATCTGTCCATTCATCTAATTGGCCAAGAGCAAACTCTCCTCTGGGATGTGTGAAAATGACATTTGTTCCCCCCCACCCCAAACTGTCAAGGCCTCCTGCTTAGTCAGTTGTGTAAGAACTGGGGGGCCAAGGAGCAAATGAGAGAGGAAAGTGTGTGTCCATGCACACATGAGTGTGTGTGGCAGAGACTGCATCAGCAACTGTGTGTCCTAAGATTGTACCTATAGGTGTGTTGTTAGAGTGTACGTATGTCTTGAGATTGTGTGTGTATGTTAATCACATCCCTGTGTTAGATGAGGATCGTGTGTGGGAGGCAGCCTTGTGTACGTGAGCTTGTTTGAGAGGGTTTGTATGAATGGAGACTGTGTCGTATCTGTTTTCTAGCCATCTTGTATGTGTGGTAGGGTTTGCACATGTCAGCTTGGCACGTGTGTCTGGGGAGAAGGGTATGTGCTAGATATGGTGGAAGTATGTGTTTGAGAGAATGTCAGATGTGCTGAGACTGTCGTGTGCATAGGTGTGGCTCTGAATAGGCAGTTGGGTGCAGAATGCGTGCTGGGGGAGAAAAAAACATAGGTAAGATGCCCCCCTCTTGGCCCTAAAACCATTGGTCACAGGTGGCCACATCCAACAGGAGACCTTGTCCTTGGCCTAGAGTCCTCCCATCCTTGGGGGGCTCCTGCCTGAGGTCCTCAGAAGCCCACTGGGACTGACCCTGGCAGAGCCCCGAGAAGCCATGCTGGGCCCCCACCAGAGCCAACCCCAAAAGCAGGGCCCAGGGAGGGGGCGACTTGCCTGCCCCCGAAGCTCCTGCCCCATTGACCCGTTTGCATTCTGCAGGTTTTCCATGTTAGTGGATTTATGCTTTTATTTCAGAGAGAGACACGTGTCTTCTCTGTCTGTTTCCAATAGTTAAAGCCATATCAGTTAGACTGCAATACTTTAAAGACGAGACAAAACAATCCGTATGTTTAGGGAACCAGAAAAATCCCCTGGTCTGTCCCTTCTCCAGGGAGCAGGGCTCCAGCAGCTCCAGCTCCCTGGATTTGCCCTTCTCCCCCGCCCCCGCCCCCTCCCTTGTGCCCCTGTGTCCTGCCCCCCATCCAGGGGGCCTGTGTCTGTGCCTGTGTCTGTGATGGGGAGCCACCTCGCACCCCTATTGTCTGCTTGTCTGTGTCTCTTTTCCTGGGCAGGATGGTCATTCTCTAGAGCCCTCAGGGTCCTGGGACAAAGATAGACAGGGCCCAGTCCAGGGGCCCCAGGCCTCCCCAGACCCTGTCTGTGAGCCCCACCTAGACACAGATGTGGATCCAAGCATTCAAAAACGTCCCCTCCTTGACAGGGGCCCACAGATCTCAAAGGTAGTTCCAGGACACAGAGAGTGCCAGATGGGTAGCAGAGACCAAGGCTCAGGAAGCTTCAGGTAAGCAGAGGAACCCAGCCATGTCAGATATCCTGGGACCCTCAGAGGATGTCCCTGGTGGTCTCCACAGCCCCTCTGTACCTCCAGAGCTGGCTCAGGGTTTTCTCCATATAAGAGTACCCTCCAGGGTGGCTGGATTAGTCCGAGGTATGGCCTAGACTCCTCCAGACTCCTCAGGCCTACTCCAACCACTACCAGGGGATCACTGTCAGATCCAGGGGGACATGATGACTATCATTTCTCATACAGACCTGACTGTGGGAAGAAGCTAACGTGTGACCCAGTGAAGATGTTGTGTGCAACACACACATGTGGAGGAAGAGGGGGAAC
This sequence comes from Mellivora capensis, assembly GCA_004024625.1. Lineage (NCBI taxonomy): Eukaryota > Metazoa > Chordata > Mammalia > Carnivora > Mustelidae > Mellivora > Mellivora capensis. The sequence continues at coordinate 11,350 of PISX010019635.1, forward strand.
AAGATATGTGTGCGGTGTGCTCTGGCAGGGAAGGAATGTTCACATGAGGTACCTGGGGTGGGAGGTGTGTGTGATCCACCGGATGGGAGGGAGATGGGTGTGCCACACATAAGTGGGACAGTGTGCCTGTGACACACTTAGGAGGCTGGGATGGGGAGGGAGCAGTCCCAGAATTCAGTGCACACTTACAACATATCAGGGAGACACTCTCCAGCTAGGGAAGTAAGAAGGAGCGATCATTTGTATATGGTGAAAACAATGAGATGCAAGGGAGTGGGCAGCACCTGCTGTGGGCATGCGTGGTTGCCAGGGAAGACCACGGCCAGACTTGCGTGCCTGGGAGCTCACCAGCAGAGATGAGGGAGAAGACTTCTCTGGATCACCCATGCGGGGTGTGGGCAATGAGCCAGGACTTGCACACATGGGCAGCCTCAGCTCCTGGAAGGTATCTTTACCAGCAAAACCATGTGGGATTCCCCCCAAAGGCAAGCAGGAAGTCAACAGACCCTCTTAAGTAGGGGTATGTGTGTATGAAAGAGAGAAAGACAGAGAGGGAAGGAAGCAGCAGGGGTAGAGGGAGAGAGAGACAGGGAACAGAAGTATTTCAGCAACCCAGATCACTCACAGGTGGGACAGCTGGTGGGCAAAGAAGCTGTCTTACAGGCTCTGGCTAGAGGAGATGGGCAGAACCCCAGCCCTGAGAGCCCCCAGCACCTAGCTGGCAAAGTTGCCCACCCCACCACCCAGCTGCTCCAACCTAGGGTCCTTCATGCCCTTGATGGGACAGGCAGCTGGGGATCAGATGGTTCAGGTGATGTATGTCTCCCAGGCCTGAGGACATACCTTCCCCACATGTCCCCTACTCCCCTCCCTGCTCCAGCTGCCCCACTTCTTCCTAGGGGAGAGATTGGGAGGTGTTTGTGCTGGTCCTGGGGTGGGGGTTCTAGCGAGACTCAGGTGAGGACGACCATCCTGCTCTCGCGGGGGAATCCCTTTCCCATATCTGTGCTGTGTCCTTGTTGCTCTGCTTTCTTTAAATGTGTCAGTGCCTGGGGGGAGGGGAGGGGCACCCCCTCATGCCCCCTGAATCTGACCAAAAGCCATGGCTGTTGCTCCCCCCTTTGTATGACGCAGATGCTAAGATGTACCAAACCAACCATGACAACAAAGAAAAGACCTTGTACAGCAACTCTTAGTCTGTCTGTCTTCTTCTGTCTGTTGGCATCACCAGGGTGACACAGGGCACCAGCTGAGGTGAGAGGGAGCTGAGCCACAGTGCTCCAGAGGCCCCAGAAACCCTTCCATTTTACCCTCACTGCTAGCCGGGACACTGGAAATGACCTCAGAAATCAACTGAGGCCGGAGTCAAGGGTGGCCCCAGAGATTCAGGGCCACTCGCCTCCTGCCCTTCAAAGTCAACTGTGCAACAAAGCCCTGGAGCTGGTGTCCCAGCCTGGTCACAGAACCCCACAGCCCATCCCTGGCCATCCTTTTCCGAATGCTCCTCGGGAACTGGCCTACCAACTTGAAGCCAAGTCCCATAGATGGGCAAAGGTCTGTCACTGTTCATCCCACCAACACTGAGGGAGTTCCTCATGTCTGCCAGGCCATGTGTGGGAGCTGCGGACATACAGTATTGCTCCTGGACACAGACACATCCCAGGCCTTGTTGAGTCAGCACAAGACCAGAACCCCTTTTCAGCCTTGGCTGCCTCCACCATTGTCCTGCCTTAAGCTGGACCTCGTTTTTTCTCTACTTGGCTAGGCACCTCCCATTCCTCACACACTGGTTTCCCAGCTTCCACATCTTGCCTCTGTCCATCCTCTCCCCACCACCCAACTCCACCTGGGAGACTCATCAAAACACAAACTTAACCATGTCATGCCCTTAGACAACACCCTTCAGTGGTCTGTAGGAAAGCACCCGCCTATAGAATAACATCAAAATCATCAAAATGGCCCTGTATGATATGACCCCAACCTGCTAGGTCAGACCCAACCAACTTGGAGCCAAGCCCCCCTACCCTCACACATACCCTGCCGTTCCGTGTTTATAGATTCTGTCCCCTCTGCCTGAAATGAACAGTACCCTCCTCCTCACCCGGTATACTTGAACTTCTCAAGATCCAGCTAAGATGTCATCTCCTGGGTGAAGCCTACCCTGACACAGCCCCCAGGTCCCTGCCCACAGCAGTTGGTTGCTGTGTTCACAACACAGAGCATCACAGCTCTGTGCCCAGACAGCACTGGGTTTGCTGGTGCGTTCTGTCATCCAGCAGAGTGATCTGGAACAAGCCACTTAACCCCTCTGAGTGTTTGCTCGCAAGTAAAATGGGATAATAATTGTTCTGACCTCCACAGTTGTGAGGAGTAAATGGGGTCACACATTCACACTCTCAGCACTGTGTTCCAAGCATTCAATGAATGGCACCTTGCAAATTCTACTGTAATTTATGTCGCTGCAGTGTCTCCCTCTGATTTGGGAGCTCTATAGGTGCTGTCCTGACTGGGGTCCCGATGCCTCCCAGCACCCACTCCAGAGTCTAGCCTGCAGTGGGTCCTCAGGAACCCCAGTGCTGACTCAGGGTCCAAGTGACCAATCTCTATCTCTTCTTGGTGGCCACAGTCACTTCTCCTTTTGCTCTCTGCACCTACTGGATGGTAGGGGGAAGGGAGGCAGCACCTGACCCCTCTCTCTGCTATGCCCTAACATCACGCATCCTGCCTTTCTCCCAGATCTGCCCATCACTCTGGGCTAGCATCCCCAGGGTAGTCTCCTAGACTCTTAGAGTCAGGGGAGCTCCGTGCGCAACAGGACGCTGCATTAGTTATCCACCACTGCTTAACAAATTACACCAACTTGGTGCCTTAAAGCAACACATGTTTATTATCTCAGGTTTCTCACGGGAGGCCAGGCACAGCTGAGCTGGCCCCTCTGCTTCAGAGCCTCTCACCAAGCTGCATTCAAGGTGCAGGCCTGGGTTGGGGTCTCAACAGATAGTAAGGACCAATTCCAAGGTCATGTGATTGTTGCCAAGATTTAACTCCTGTTGAATTGAGGGCCTCAATCCCTGGCTGGCTATTGGCCAGAGGCTGCCCTTTGTTTGTCACTATGTGGGGCCCTCTGTTAGGGCAGCCCACAACAGGGGAGCTTTCTCCATCAAAGGGTGCAAGCCAAGTAGGCAGAGAGCTGGGTAAGACAGAAACCTCAGTGTTATGTAACCTGACTGGGGACGTGACGTTCCACCACCTTTTCCATATTCCATTGGTTAGAAGTCATAGGCATGACAGGTCATGGAAGAGGGTTACACAAGGATATGAATAGCAGGGCAGGGATCACTGAGGGACATCTTAGGGTCTGCCCTCTCAGAGGCTGAAGCAACTCCTCCCCTTCCCTACAAAGAAGCAGGAGTTGAGCAGGGCCTCCAAAGAGCCAGAACCAAATCTCATCTACCGTAGGGTCCCAAGTGATGGAGGAAGAGTGTTGGAGCAGAGTAAGGGCCAACAGTGGGCTCCCCCCAGGTTTCTGTGAGACTGAGACCATTCCCAGAGCCAGGGGCTGGGCTCTGAGGGCCTTCCAAGGAGGAGTTGAGAGAATCTTCCAAGGAGATTGGAGAGAAATGGAACATGAGGGATTTGGGCTTCCCTGGAAGTCCATGTGTGTTCTTTCAGCAAGCAAGGCACTGTCTTTCCAAGACCCAGGTCCCTGGTAAATAATCCAGCCCCAGACACTCAGATGCTTCTCCTCTGTCTGCCTTGCCCCTCCTTTCCACTCAGTGGCACCCCACAGTGCCCTGTTGCTTAGTTGAGAAATGCTAGCATCTTCTCACTTTCAGTCCTAAAGGTCTTCTCCTCCTCACAGTCCTAATCCCCTCTTAAATAGCACTTACTGAGCTCCCACAACTTGCTAGGCACTGTACTAGGCACCAAGAACACCAATCACACAGCCCCTTCCACCAGGAACCTACCTGCTAACGGAAGAAACAGGCCAATCAGCCACTATAACATGTGCAGTGATGCAGGTAAATTAGGGTGCTTGGGGAAGGCTCCCTGGAGAAGGCAACGTCTGAAATGAGTCTTAAATGAGAAGTCAACCTGGTGGGAAAGGAGGGCACTCTGAACAGAGGGCCTGCCATAAGCAAAGGCATAAAGGAGACAAAAGTAGTCCAATGCAGGTGGTGGGTGTAAGGGAGGGAGAAGCAGGGGACGTCTGCAGGAGCTTATTACATTCTTGGTAAAAAGCTGAAAGCCTGAAACATCAACCAGGGTGCCAAAAGATGGAGCTTGGGCTCTCCCTGCATGCCATAGGAAGCCATGGGAGGATCCTGAGCAGAGGTGTGATATGATCAGATGTGCAGATTGAGGAAGATCATTAGGGCTGTGAGGAGGAGGAACTAGTCTCCAGGAAGGAGCTAGTACAATGTCAAGGTTGGAGATGGTGAGGCCTGGATTTAAGCAATGGCAAAGGGCCTGGAAGAAGCAGACAAATGGGCAGGGCGGGGGTGGGGGGGAGCTACACAGAAGGCCAAATTGGCAGGACTTGAGGATTGGATATGTGAGGCATGGAGGAGGAAGGGGTTGAGGCCAAAGTCTGTCTCTACATTGGGAGGCTCCATTCTCCAGGATCTAGAAAGCTGGTGGAGACCAGTTTGGGGGAAGATAATGAGTTTGCTTTGGGGCTTCTGGATTTGAGGCATCTAGGGGTGAGACAAAGTCTAGTGGCCAGTCTATGTCTATGCCAGAGAAAGACAGGAAAACCACAAACTGTACTTTGCATGCCCCCAATGGAGCAATGTCTTGACCATTTACTTTCTTTACCACAAGCTCCAAAGCAGAGGAAGTCAAGAATCCATCCTGCTATGCAACCCAGGAGTCCCTCCAGTGCCATCTTTAGTAGAGGGCACTCTCTGTTTGCATTCCCCACAGTGTGGGAGAGCTCATTACAGTCAGACATGGCCTTCTTTCTCCTAAACCAAAAGTTGCCAGGAGCCGGCGGTTAATGAAGCTTCCTCCAGCATCCCTTTAATTGGCTGCAAAACTCTGCTTCCAGGTCACTCACTTAGCACTTGTAATTAATTGGGGCTTCTTGCCTGATCTAAGAGATATTCCGATAGCCCTCACCACCCCCAGACAATGTTTTCTCAGCTAGGATCCTCCAGCTGGACCCATCTCTACACGACAGCCTCTTCACAGGCTCTGACCCGGGTTTGAATGCAGGTTCAAGCCCCTCCTTCATCTCTGTGTGAGCTGGGCGATCACTTCTCTGTCCCAGGCACAGGGCTAGCACAAGGGAGCCTCAGTGGGTAGGCCCAGACCTGCTGGTGCTGCCATTTCCTAGGACTCCAAGTTCTGGCATCCACCCCATCCTGGGGAAGACCCACTGATCTCAACTCCCTGCTTCTCTCACAGACAATGACCATGACCCTGTCTATATGAGGGTTAAGGTAGCCCATCTTAATATACGTAAGGGGGGAGGGAAGAAAAGGGAAGAAGAGCGAGGAAGCCTCCATTCACTAAGCCCCCGCGCCATGCCATAACAGGGTTGGTGCTCTAAAGGCACCACCTCTGCTCATCCTGACCAGAATCTGTGAGGTCAGGATTATGCCCATTTTACAGAAGACAACACTGGGGCTCAGAAGTAGAGGCATATAATGGGCATGAGTATAGGCTTTGGTTTTCAGACAACCCTGGCTTGGAATCTTGATTCCTTCTGTCTGGTCTTGAACGTATGAGTCTCTGGATCTTGGTTTCCTTATCTATTTAAAACAAATGAGTATATACTGTATGTTATATATACTGGAATAAAAATAAAAATAAAATAAAAGACTATAATAATACCTAATCCCCCCCATCACCACCCCTGGGGGCATTAAGGGAACTAAATAAAATAAGTCTGTAGATCTCCTAGCACAGTGCCTGGCACATAACATGTACTTAAACAATGATAGCCATTGCAACAAAATGCTACTATTACTATGGCAAGACTGAAGAAGACAAACAAGAAGAGGATAATAGGAAAGGAGAGAGAAGGACCAAAAAGGATAAGGAGAAGAGTTAATTTCAATAAAAATTGACAATCATCCAGGGGTGGCGGGGTGACTTAGTCAGTTGAGCATCCAACTCCTGATTTCAGCTCAGGTCATGAGATCAAGCCCGCTGTTGAGCTCCATGCTCAGTAAGGAGTCCACTTGAGATTCTCTCTCTCCCTCTCCTTCTGCCCCACCCCTGCTCTCTCTCTCTCTCAAATAAGCCTTTTAAGAGACACAAACTGAGGGTTTTGGAGGGGAAGGGGGTAGGGAGTTGAGTGAGCCTGGTGGTGGGTATTAAGGAGGGCGAGCACTGGGTGTGGTGCATAAACAATAAATCTTGGAACACTGAAAAAATAAAATAAAGTTTAAATTAAAAAAAATTTCAAGTCATTCAAATAGTAAACTGATAACCTGGATTTAAAACAAACTCTCATGTCTTTTCACATAATACATAGAAAAGAAGCTGAGAGACAGGGGTCACAAGTGAGAAGCTGGGACAGGAGGGAACAACTGCCTCTTCCAGGAAGCCCTCATCAGCTCAAAAGAGACTTAGCAATGTGTATTAGTTATCTGTTGCTGCATAACAAACTACCCCGAAACTTAGTGGCTCAGAACAATAAACATTTATGTTTCTCTCACAGTTTCTGAGGGTCAAAAATTCTGAGTGGCTTCACTGGGTAGTTCCAGATTGGGGTCTCCCATGAAGTAGCAATTAAGATGTCAGCTGGGGCTGTGGTCTCATCTGAAGGCGTAACTGGGGCTGGAAGATCCACCTCCAAGATGGCCTAGTCACACTGCTGGCAAACTGGTGCCAGCTGTGTGCCAGAAGGCTCCCTCTCCAAAGGGCTTCTTAATTGTCCTCACAAAAAGGCAGCTGGTCTTCTCCCAGAGTGAGTAGTCCAAGAAAGCAAAGTGGAAGATGCACTGTCTTTTATGACCTAGCCTCAAAAGTCACACCACCACTTTTGCAGTATTCTGTTGGTCACACAGACCAGCTCTGATTCCATGTAGGAGTATACCTCACAGGGCATGGACAGCAGAAGGGAAGATTGCTGGAGGCTGGGGGCCATCCAGGAGGCTGCCTGACTTGCAGTGCATGCAACAGCTCACCTTCAGCCCCTAGTCAGCAAATACTCCTTGATCCATCCATCCACTTGGCAAACCTGTCCTCATTCCTTTCTGCCTTCAGCAAACTCCTCCCAGAGGACCTCCCCATGCCCAAACACTGGGCTAGGTGCTGCCTTGTAAACCTGAACCTGATATGGTCATGGGAGCTCAGAGTCCAGACACACACACTGACATACAACAGAGCATCATGAGAAAACACTGGGTTTTTCCAAACAGACCTGGCTACAAGTCTGACTGGTTATGTTGAAGCCATTTGATCTTGGGCACATTATTTTACCCCTCAGGGCCTCCATACAAAGGGATTATAATACTTGCACTGCCCAGCTTTGCCACAAATGCATTAAAGCGCCCAGCACATAGCAAATTCTCAGTAAACGATAACTAACACTATTACATTAATATCGCTGCCCTAATAAATGGAGGTTGCACTTCCAAACTGGACAGCAGCCCCAACCAGTTTTCCCAGACCCCCCAAGAGAAGGCTGGGCTCTTGGACCCCAAGGCTGGCCCCCAGCTCCTGCCTTCCATGTCCTCTCAAAGGCCTGGCTGAGTCCTGCTGTGGCTCTGACAGCCAGAGGGCTCTCTGGCTGCCAGCCCTAATCAGCAGCTCCAGCCGAGACCTCAAATTGATCTGCCATCGTTTAGCTGGGAAGCAAGAGCTCTTCTTGACTCGCGGCCAAAATCCATTTTGAGAGCAAAGTAATCACCTCCGTGGCGGGTGCCCGGAGAATGTGATAGAGATCTAGGACAAAAAGTCTCCATCCTACCACCCAGAAACGCTGTGTGTGTCCTCACGAGGCAGCATGCCCCCCGCGCCCCACGCTTCACGTGGTCTAAATACAGTGAGTGCCTCTCAAACTTTGCAGCAAGTGGGACGTTCTGGGGATTTTTTAGGAATGCTGATGCCTGGCTTGGGCCCCCAGACATTCTGACTCAATCTGTAAGGGCTGTACCCTGGGGATCGGGGTTCTTACAAGCTCTCCAGGGGAATTGAATGGGTGTCAAGATGGGCGAACTGGTAATCCAATGCACATAGCATCAGCCTCATCTGCATGCACCTATCTCTGTATCAATCAGATGATTGTTTATTGAGCACCTACAATGTGCCAAGAACAGTTCTAGGAGCTCAAGGTAACAAAGAGAAAGTAGCTATCCTCATGGAATTGACATTCTAGTCCAAGGAAGCAGACAAGAAACAAAAGAATAAGTGAACTACATAATACGTTAGATGAGAATAATTGAGAAGTCACGTGTGGCCAGTCCCCCATTCACCAGCTGATGGCATCTGCCCTGTCTATTGCTAACCAGCTTCTGATCCCCAGCCTGGACCACAGCCAGCTCACACAATCACCCCAACCATGGACACACGCTAAGCCCGACACAAGCAGAGTGAGGTTTGACCCCAGTGACAGACAAGCCTTAAATCTCAATAGTCCCTGGCCATTTGCTCAGGCCCCCAATTCTCCCATGAAGCCAGCACTTCATGTGCTCTCGCTCACCTCCCTGGCCCTGCCTCAGATCCCAAACTTGGCTTTACTCTGTGCAATTTCCCCTACAGGAAAACCACCAGTTTTCTAAGGAACTTTACTACTAGTATCGAGACACCCAAGAAAACAGATGGGCTAAACAGATGGGAAAGTCCTCTGAGTGCTAAGGACCCTTGGAGGGCATCCCACTTCACCCCCTCATTCTACAGCCAGGCCCAGAGAGGTTAATAAGTAACTCGCCTCCAAGTCACACAGCAGCAAGTTAGCAGTGGAACTAGAATTGGGACCCAGCTCTCTTTTTAATTCAGTGCTCTCTCTGCTACCCCATCCCTCCTCCCTCAGAGACATAGGGAGCATCACCCAGCTGGGAAAATAGCCCCCAGAATTTCCTCTAGGAACCCACTCTTCCTCTGTTCTTTACCCAGGATTTGGGTGAAATCCGATCCCCTGGCCCCACGATTGGTTGGAGGCTAGACACAAGACCCAGGCAAGGCAAGGAGGGGCAGGGAGGCCTGCTGAGATGTGACAGGAGCTCTGGTTAACTTACACCTGGGGGACCAGGAGTGGCCATGGCTGCTGTCATGTTGCCATCTCATGTGGGCTGAAGATGCCAGGATGGAGGGGAGCCTTGAGAGGTAGAGAATAATAGAGGTGTGGGACATCCTCTGACCCTCAACCCAGCCATACCTGGAGGAATTCTCACCTGTGACATTTTAGTTTCATGGGTCAGTAAATTACATGCTCAAAGCCAGTTTTGTTGGGTTTCTGTCACTTGCAGGACTGACTGTTACAGATAGGAATCCCTTTCTGGCTCTCCCTAAAACTCTCTTACCTTCATCAAATCATCCTCTGACCCTGACTGTCCTTTTGCCCTTGGTCCTCCTCCATTCTTAGACTCTTACAAATGGGTACCTCTCCTCATGTGGCACTGGCTTCTCCAGCTCCTTCCTTAATGTGATGGGCAGGACAGTGGCCACCCAAAGATGTCCATGTCCTAATCCCTGGAACCCATGAATGTGTTGTTACCTAACAGAGCAGAGAGGAATTAAGACTGCAAATGAAATTAAGGTCGCTAATTTAGCTGACCTTAACATAGGGAGATTATTCTGGATTTTCCAGGTGGGCTCAATGTAATCACCAGGGTCCTTAAAAGTGCAAGAGGGAAGCAGGAGAGAGAATCCCAGAGATGGTAGCACGAGAAGGACTCAGCCCAACACTGCTGGCTTCAAAGATGGAGAAAGAGCTCAGAAACCAAAGAAAATAGAAAAGGCTCCAGGAACTGGAAAAGGCAACGAAATAGATTCTCCCCTAGAGCCTTCAGAAGGAATGTAGACCCACCCACAATTTGATGATGGCACAGTGACACTGAACCCCATTAGATTTCTGATCTTTAGAATTGTAGGAAACTAAATTTCCATTGTTACTGAGTTTGTAGCAATTTGTTACAGCACCGATAGGAAACTAATACACACATCAAAAGACCCTGATGTTGGCTTGAGAGGATGGTTGACATTTCATTTCTTCTGAAGCCCTGCTTAAGCATTTATCATATGCCTGACTCTGGGCTGGATGCTAGAAAGAGCAAGACCAATAAGACACCCATTCCTGGCCCTCCAGGCTCCCACAGTTAGCTGAGGCCAGGAAACAGATCTGCAGTCAACTCTGATGAAGAGTGCTAAGTGTGTGGGATGCTATGAGAGCCCACAGTAGAGATACATAGACCTGCTGAAGGTGGGCCGGTGTTCAGGGAGCATCTCCTGAAGGAGTCAAAAGCTGAGCTAACAACCAAAAGTGGGGCGAGGCATTCCTGGGAGAGGGAACAGCATGAGCAAAGGCTCAGAGTGGGAGGGAACATGACACATTGTGAGAACTGGAGCATGCAAAGGGTTAGAGGGGGGTGTGGAAGAAGAGGCTGCAGTAGGGGCCAGGCCACGTGGAGCCCAGAATGCCAAGACAAGGAATACAGATTTCACGCACCGGTGCTGAGGAGCTGCTGAGAATTTTAAGCTGAAAGAGATATGGACAGGCAGCATGGAGGGTCAACCAAGGGCTCAGAGGCAAACGAGGAGACTCCAGGAAAAAAGGAAAGCTGTATGAGCCAGAGCACAGACATGAGAAGGAAGTGGAAGGAAACCATGGAAGGCTAGCAAAGATTTGGCTTGCCTGTGCCAAGTCAGGGAGAAATGGGGTTGGGAATGACTCTTCTCTGGTGTGTACCAGCGGGCAGGTAGCAGAGCCCTTCTCCAAGATGGGGTGCCACAGTGGCAGAGCAGGGTAGGGGGATGAGAAAAGGCAGAGTCTGTGGAGCCTGGGAGTCCCCCCCACCCTGCCCTGCTCCAGGAGATATCCAGGAGGCAGCTGCACAGCAGGGAGTCTGAGACGGAGGAAGGGCTTGTGTCCTCCCTGCTGACCTTCAAGGCTCTACAGGCTGATGGCCCAAGGGGCTGGTAGAAAAGGAGAAGAGAAGTCTGGGTGGGGAACTTAACACATTACTCTCTGCATGAGAAAAGGGAAAATGATATGGGAGATGGGTCTATAGTATGGGAACAACAGTATGCGTCCTCAAGACTACAAGTCTGAAGATGAACTGGTGGCCTTCTCAGAAAAAGGACGGGGGTGAGGGTCCAATAGACACCACAGCCCCAGCCCAGCCACCATAGTAGCCAAGAAGCCCCCAGTTTGGGGGCTTGGAGGGGCCCTAGGGTCAATCCAGCTCCCAGCCTACACCCAAAGGTACCCATGACACTATCCCTGCTGCCAAAGAGGGGCTTACACCCTGGTGACAGGTTTAGGCCCTGGAGAACCCCCAACCTCAGCCCTCCTCTCATATGATGAAAGGAAGGGGTCCTCTGGTCCAGAAGAGGCAGAACCAACCCCAGCCCACCCCCCACGACTCCCACGGTTGTTTTCTTCCCTTGCCCGCCAAGCTTACCATCTTAGGGAGCGCCTAATAACTGGCTGCCAAGTCCCCTGGGGACAGACTAATGAAGCTGCCTCCCTGCCTCCCGCCTCCTCTGAGGCCTTGGCTCTGAGCCCCACCCCTCCCCACATACTCCCACCCCTCGTGTCCTTCTCTGAAGCCTCCCATCCTCCCCACTGAAGCGCTCAGACCTAAGGGTCTCCATCTGGGCCCCGAATGGCCAGGCTTTAGATGAGAAAGGGAGCTCTGGGCTCTGGGAGAGGCCACAAGGGAACTGGCTAGGGCAGGAGACCCTGGGGCCAGAAAGAGAAGCCCCTTTCTGTGCCTAATTTTTGAGCTCCTCTGAACATCTGCTGCACGGCTATGGGAGACAAGCAGCTCAGCCCACCCACCATGTTTCTGGGGGTGTCGGGCTGCAACTGGGTCTCTGGCCCCCAGCATCAAAGGAGCCCTGGCTCAGAAGAACCAGGACTTGGACGCCAAATGGGCATCATTCCCTCCTAGTATGTGACCTTGGGACAAGTTTCCTAACTTCCTGGTGCCTTGGTTTCTTTCTCTGTAAAATGGGAACAATAATACTGCCTCTCACAGGGAAGAAGAAAGGAAATCATATATGTAAAGCCCTTGACACAGGGCCTGGGCCACAGAATGTTTGCAATAAATTATATGCCAGAATGTTTCAAATTGCCCTCCTTGGCAAGGTGAGGTGTCCAATCAGGTTTGCCCCCAGAAAGCTGAGGTTTCTCTGTACAAAGAAAGGGTCAGTGGCCATTGTGGGGACTGGATTCCCCTCTCTGGGTTTCCCTGGACTGGTTCCATCCCTCCAGGTGTTGGTTGGTACTAATTTGTAAAACTCATTTCCTCCCCTTGCTTAACCACTGAGAATTCCTGGAGGGCCCCGTCAGGTGGAGTTGATGGCTGCCCCATGAAGCATGGAGGCTCAGATGCTTCCATCACAACTCCTTACTCCAAAGAGCAATCAGGACAGTGTGAGGAGGGCACAGGACGCTACCCGCCCCACCCAAGGAGTTGACCGTGACCAGACCAGTTCACTGGCATAGCTCCTCCACTGTCAAGAGACTATAGTACTGCCATACGTGCTGCCTGGGGCCAGATGCCTTTCCCTGAGGCCTCCAGAAAGGCTTTCCTGACCCTCAGCTCAGGTGCCCCAGGCTTCCCTCAACCCCAATTCATAAGAGACCAAGGGGCGGGTCTGTCTCCACACCCCAGGTTGTGGGGATCCTCTCAGGCTCTGTGAGGAACACCCACGGTGTTCCACCACCAGCCAGCCATCTCCCCTTTTTCTGGGTACAGGACCCCAATATCACTTTGAGGGACCACCCTTCATCCACTCTAGGCCCCTGTAGCTCAGCTCCCCTGGCTGCAGGTGTGGTCATGTGAGACGCCCGATCAGTGAGAGGACCACATTCCCCTAGCCACTGGATTGTTAGTGGATGGACCAAGGAGAGGGCCACATCCTCCTAGACACTGGATTGGTTCAGGGATAGTCACATGACCCAGGTGTGACCAAAAAGAGGGTCACATCCTCTTAGCTACATGACTGGGTTCAGGGATGGTCACATAACCTAGGTGTGATGATTGAGAAGACCACATTCTCCTAACCATTGTCTGGCCTGGTGATGGCCTCGTGACCCAAGCCTGACCAGTGAGAACCCTCCCTAAGACTTTAGCTGGAACCACTGGGAAAGAGATTCTCTCCTTTGCAATGGCTCTCCTGGCCCAGTGTGGACATGGAACTGCTAGGAGTTATCTTGCCACGTCATGGGGAAAACCCACCTGGGAGGGGAGCTCACAGAGGAAAACATAGCTGAGTGATGGTACCCTGGTTTGTATCCCTGAACACTAGGCAGTTTTTCTTCCTTCAGATGCCAATGCTGCCCCACAAGCCACAGCAACCCAGCTCATCATCCCTGAGCTGCAAAACAAATGGGTCTTGAGTGTGCTAGCACTCACATTCTGAGGTGAGCGTTAACCACTGGGCTCAGAGTCAGACAGACTGGTTATGGAGCTCTGTATTCCTGCATGCTTGGTTTTGGGCAGGCCACATCTTCTGTATGAGATTCAGTTATATTCTCTTTGAAATGGAGTGCACACCAGAAGGCAAGCTGGGAGACCCCACACTATTTCCTGTGTTAAAATGTACTACTCCCACTTTCTATCCTGGGAACTCCTACTTAGTCTTCAAAGCCCACTCACAGTCACCTCCAAGCAACCTTATTCCTTCCACTATGCCTCCACAGAGATAACATATTGGGTGTTTACCATATGCCAGGCATGGTGCTGTTGCATTTAACCTGCACAATAGTCCTAAAAGACAGGAACTAAAATAGCCCTGTTTTTGCATATGAGATATCAGAAACCTGAAGAGATTAATTAATCTGCCCAACAACAAAGATCATACCCTCCACTCTGGTCTTAGAATTATCCATTTGCTTCATTTTGCTCTCTTGCTGCCACCAACAAGACTCTGAAATCTTGGACCTTGTTCATCCCTGCATCCCTATCTACTCACCTGAGAGCTTTTAAGCCAGACCAAAGCATCCATGCACATGCTGGAAACCAAGCCCACAAGTACTACCTCCTATTCATCTCGTTCCCTCTTACCCCCAACCTGCTTGCGCCCCATCTTAGGCCTTGCCATTTGCTGAGTGTCTGCAGGATAGACAAGGAAGACTGAAATCTAATGCCTCCAGGGGCCCACTGCGCATGCAAGGAAGAAAGCAGGTATAGGGAGACTTCAGTTAATGGGGAACCTGTCCTCTCTGGAGCACCAGCATTTCTCTGCAGATTTGGAAATATCTACTAGACACATCATTAAGTGATCAAAACAAAGGCAGAACCTATTATAAAGGAAAAAGAGTTGAAGGTATACCTATTCATATTTGTTTGTATCTGTAAATTTTTTTTAATGCAATGATACAGGAGAATCTAATGCAGGGCTTTATCTGTGGTGAGGGGCTGCGAACAGAGTGGATGACAACAGGTGTGGGAGTCAGACTTTTCATTCTATACTGTCTCGTATTGTTTGATTTTGAACCCTAAGAATATATTATTGTCTATTTAAAACAGATAAAAAATTAAATCACAAAAAGGGTAAGTCCCGCTCATCTCCAGCTGACTGTTACCATGCAAAGGTGCAGGCCCTGGGTTGTGGGAATTTGCAATTATTCAGAAGAAACCAGACTACAGAAGTCTAATGTGAAACAGTCCCATTCTTAAATGTTGGCAATTACCATATTTCATCTTACTCAGCAGCACATTTTTTCATATGTTAACACCATTAAAGTTTTGGGGGTTCATCTTACAATCACTGGCATATCAGAGTTTGTCAATGTTTTCCCCTTAATGGTACCTAAAATGGAGGCATACTTTGCAATAAGTCTCAGAGATGATGAGACAATACAGTAATGGTAACATAAATAAATGTTTTTAAACATTTTTCAGCCAAAGAGAACATAGTGGAGAGCCTGATAGGTTTCGGGGCTGCTGCGCCTGGCCCCCCTTGGCCATCTAGCTTCCTGCTGCCGTGTCCCATAGCAAACAATGTGGCCAGGTCCTCAGCCACCCTGGGACCTCACTCGGGAGAGGCTGTCAGACATTACCCCAGTGCTAGAGCCAGCAAAAGTAGATGCTAATAACAGTGTATTGAATGGATGCAATAGTGGCACATGGAATGATCTAGAAGACAAATTGGAGTTAGAATTTGCCTCTCAATCCACCTGGACTCAGTCTCAGTCCCTGGACCCAGCAGATGCACCTAAAAATCATGGCTAGTGGGCCATACATCGTTTCCATGCAGCCACATGTAGACATGTGAGACATATTCTTGAGCTTAGCACCTGCCCCCACAGGTGCTAAGGGATGATGCCCTTCCAACCTCTAGATGGAATAAAAGAGGTCTTCCAAGGTGGACAGGGTGTGGATATCTCTCTGGTTTGGTGGGTTTTTTTGTTTGTTTTTTGTTGTTGTTGTTTTTTTGCCAGTATCTACTGCTTTGTCTTTTGCTCACAGCATCTCAGTTTTCCTTTGAGACACCTCCTATCCCCAATTTCCCATCAAGAGGAGCAGACCTCATCCTCCCAGTTCTTGAGATGGCCACACAATCCAGGCCTGGTCAGTAAGTGTCAGCCCTGGGATTTACCCTATCTAGTCATCACTGTGGGGGGAGGGGGGCGGTGAGGGTGGCCCCCTCTTTCTGTCTGTGTTCCTGAGCTGGCAGGATGTGGGCCCAGAGCTGTTGGGGATGATCTTTACCTTCACAAGGGCAGACTGCCTGAGAATGAAGCCAACACAGAGGAATTCAGGATGGAAAGACAGGTGAGTGTGTGTGTGTGTGTGTGTGTGTGTGTATGAAGAGACTGAGACCCATCCTGATGAAATTCTTTGAGTCCCTACAACCAGCCACTCCTGAAGTCAAGTGCATGTTGCCAATTATGTGAACATGTAAATTCCTGTCATTACTTGAATTATCTTGAGTCGAAATT
This sequence comes from Mellivora capensis, assembly GCA_004024625.1. Classification (NCBI taxonomy): domain Eukaryota; kingdom Metazoa; phylum Chordata; class Mammalia; order Carnivora; family Mustelidae; genus Mellivora; species Mellivora capensis. The sequence continues at coordinate 27,419 of PISX010019635.1, forward strand.
TTATCACTTATAAATATCCTCAAATAACTACCTGTAAGGTATGCAAGAGCTACCATTTATGGAGTCTTTATTAATCAGCCAGGCAATAGCTAGGACTTTTTTTATCCCTGTCTTCCAGACAAGTGGACTCACAGGTTTTGGGATAGACACTATGATAGGAATAAAGGCCCTATCACCCCCATGGCAGAAAGCACAGCATTAGCCAGCCAGTCCTCAGCCATCAGTACCTTCAACAACTGCCTCAGCAGCAGAAAACCACCTCATCCAAGGTGACACCCTGTCTCCAGGGCTTCCAAGGCCTTCTGCCCCAACCCAGAACAATTCTAAAAGATCATACTCACCTTCAGAACTTGCTGTAGGGCGGAAGCTGAGCCCTCAATCGGCGGATGTGGCAACCTGACTTCTCTCTCTCTGCTCAATCCTGTTTCTGTCTCTTCCCCTCCACAAATGTTGACTCTAAGAATAATTCTTAATAAATACCCCCACGTGCTGAGTTCTGTCACAGTGTCTGCTTTCTGAGAACCCAACCTGTTATATACAGTTGGTACCAAAAGTAGCTCAGGAAAGCAGACACTAAGATGGGAGTTTAGAGCTGAATCACCTGCCGCCCAGCTGGCTGAGTGATGAACTAGGAGGGAAGACTGGTGACAGGGGATCCATTAACTGGTGTGATATATTTAAGAAACATGGAGGAATCGGTAACTATGAAGACAATCGAACTGTGTAGCTATCACTAAACCTCATTGAACCAGAAAAATATAACCAAGAGCCAAGTGTGATTAATCAGCAATTTAAAGTTTAATGGGAAAGCCCTTCTGCCGGAGTTTAGAGGTTGTCATCTCCTGCCACAGAAGGGCAGAAAACGTGAAAACTCATCCTAGGCTCAACTCCAGCCAAGTCAGGTCTGCCCTGCCAAGGGAGCTGGCACTCCCTCCTCACCTGGGACTGCACAGGCCTCTCCCCACAGAGATGTCCTATACTATGTAAGGCCAGAGCTCCCTCCAGAGGCCTGTGTTGCACATAGGGGCCCAGAGGACATACCGCTTACTAGGCTGTCAGGGGGGCAACTGGTGAATGGTCCCAGCATCACTTGGGGGTTCAAGGATGGCTCTTCTCTCTAGGCTGGGGCTGGCAGTAGAAGGTGCCATCACACACCAGCTCACTCGTAGCAGTGGGGAGGATAGAGCCTTGAAAACATGGGAGCCACCTGAAGGCAGGAAGATCTAACTTCATGATGAGCAGTCAGGTGGAGGGACCGTCAGGAGAGCCTGACCTGTGGAGGGTCATGGAGTTACTAGAACATGGCATCCCTAGGAGCAACACAGATGGGCAGCCAACCTGTTGAAAACAGGTTGTAGCATGTTCCTGGCTCTGGCTGAGACAGAGTGCCCAATCAGGAGACACCGGGGGATCATGTGCCAGAACTGCCCATATCATGCCCATATTCTGGCAGACCCACGAAGTCAGAAAGTGGGTACGTCCTGAGTTGAGCACAAGCAGGACTTGGGTTCACCAACAAGCTGTATAGCAGGGAGAAAGACCCGTGTCATCCACCATTGCTGACCTGGCCTCCCCAGCTCACACAAATGGCCCCACCAGGGAGCCTGGGACATTAGCTGCAGAGGGGGACAAAACCTTAAATTGGTTTGGGCCATTATGTGGCAGAGGACTATGTTGGAGCCTTCCACCCTGGAAATACCAGAAATAGAGACATTTCCAGACAGAGCTTGCCCTTCCGTGCCCACAGCTTCCAACTCGAGGGCATACGAAGAGTTGGAACCACAGGCACTTGATTCCGTATAACATCACGTCAGACCAAATCACCCATCTTATGGCAATAACCCAGGAGGTAGGAGAGTGGGCTGCCATCATGCACCCCATTACCCAGAAGCTGCTGGCTGGATGGAGCAGTGTACCAGCCTGCTGAGACAAGCTAAAAAGCCACCTCAGAAACAATATGTCATGAGGTTCGGGTATCTCTTGGTGCTCCCTTGCTCATTTTGATGATAAATTGACAAATGCAGCCACTGGGCCTGAAATGGGCATGGTGACCAGGGACTCAGTCCCCACAGAGATGTCACCTGAGCGTGACAGGGATCTCTCATGGCTAATGGAGGAGGAAGCTGAAGGACATTGGTCGCCACCCTGATACCACAAAAGCTGCAGTGGGAAGGGGAAGGGGTGCTGTAGTTCATTCACTAGTCAACCTTTTCAAGTTCCCTCCAAGAGCAGCCTCTCCCAGGAGAAGCCCAAGGAGTAGCCTGTGGTAGGCTCCGTGAGGCTCCACCCAGATGCCCCTGCAGGCACAAAGGACTTACTGCTGGGTGTGCTGCTGGCAGATGGTCATCAGCCCCTCATGCTCCATTCCCGGAGTGGCCTACATACAATGACAAATCAACAGGGGGTGCAGAGGTCCAGCCATTTTGCCTCAACTCAGAACAGCCCCAAAGGGCCATCCTATCCTCAGAACTCCCTGCAGGGCCAGCCGAGCTTCTGTGAAGACAGCATCAGAGGTCAGCTATCTCCTCTGCCCAATCCTGTATCTGTCCCCAGTATCAAAGATATTCATCTCAAGATCATTGATCACCTAGTAACCCCCTACATATTGTGTCGCAGAGACCAGCCCCAACCATACGCTGCCCTTGAGTGGCAAAGACAAGCCGAGAACCCACTGCTGTCCTCATCCAAAGGCCAGCCACACTCCTTCCTCTAGAGCTTCACTGGCCCCTTTAGCGAGAGGTCCCGAAAGTCAGCCCCAGAAGGGGAGACACAGAGCAAGCCTCCTGATGGAATTCCCTGCTCTGGTCCTATTACCTAAGCTGCTCCAGAAGGACTGGTGGCATTGCCCAGTCCCCACTCCTGGGATGGGGATGTTCAGCCTCAGTTTCCCCAGCTCTGAAATGGGACCAATAAGGATGCACCTCTGCCAGTACACCAGTGCTGGATGACAGGGGTCTGTCTACCTGCCGCGCAGCTTCACAGCAGGCACCTCTGCAAGGCTCCTGGTGCGCAGACACCTCTGCGGGAACACAACCTTTAGTATTCAGGAGCGGTGGAGCTAATTAGCCTCGCTGCTGATGCAACAGGAATTCACAGCCAGCAACTGGCCTGTGAGGGGAGGATGAGGCTGGAACATCTCATTTTGACAAATGGCTTTTGTTTATCCACGACTGGCTAACAAACGCTCCACGACGTGCAGCTAATCACCTAAAAATAACAGCACATATGTTCCCTCTAAGGAGTGTTCCTTGCTAACAAGCACAGCGGTGGTGGGGCGCTAGGGGGTGGGGGGCGCAAGCTCTGATCTCCTTTCCCTGCCCCCACGGCCCCATGAGAGCCTGAAGGCTCTGGACAAGCATCTTCTGACTCTCCATATCCGGCCTGGCACCCAGTCCCATCAGTCCCGTCTCTCCTGGGGCCCCGGCTCTGGCCCCCAACTGCAGTCCTGAGGTCACGACTACTTCTTGGCAAGACTGGCACCCTAGTGTCCTCACTGCCCTCCCAGCTCCGCCCTGCTCCAGATTTAACTCACAGACCTGGCACAGAACTCCTCTGCTTAGACCCCTCCCTGGCCTCTGGTCCTCATTTTTCACACCAATTTGGCCTTGCTATTGGCACTCAACCGTCCTGGCAACCTGAGCACACCCCAAAATCTCAAGCCTCGGGCCTTTGCAGGTAGCTGGATTAGGGCTGCTCCCACTACACTTCACCTCGGCACTCTCAGCCAGGCATACCCTTTTCCATGACATCAATGTTGGCGACAAACAAAGGTCTTCTCCCAGAAGCCCAGGACCACGTGTCCAACCACATACTGGATGACCCCTCCTGGTTGCAGAGTTGGTATCTTAACATGTCCAGACATAAATGTGCGCACTCACGCACATGCACAAATCTCCTGCCACGGTCTCAGTATTTCCAGTTGCTCAGGTCAAAAGCCACTGAGTCTTCTTTGACTCCTCTCTTTCTCTGCTACCCTGCAGCCAACCTACTAGCAAATGGGGTCTCCTCCATCTTCCAAACATGTCTGATGCCCCTTCAGCACTTCCATACTGGCCCCCATCTCTCACCTCCCATGAGCCCCCCAGCTTCTGACCCTGCCTACTGCATCACAGCACAGCACCCAAAGGATCCCTTTAAAACTGGTCACATCCTGTCCCTGCTCTGCTCCAAATCCTCCAGCGCCTTCTATCTCAGAGTCAAGCCAAAGTCTTACAAGAGAGAGCCCAACACTAGGGTGGCTAAATTTAGCAAATGAAAATACAGGACACCCAGTTAAACATGAATTTCAGAGAAAGGCAGTTTTGCATGGTTCATATTTCTACTAAAAAAATTATTTGTTGATGTGAAATTCAAATTTAACTGGGCGTTCTGTATTTGTCCAGCAGCCAAATGCACAGGCCCGCCCCTGCTCCCCCCTACCTGCACGCCTACCACCCTCCCTGCAGTTCTGGTCTCCTGGCTTCTCGCAGGGCCCGGCAAGGTTCTTCCACCTCGGGGACTGTGCGCCGTGTTCCCTCTGCCTACAGTTTCCCCCAAACCTCCATCTGCTCACTCCCTTGCCTCCTCCAGGCTTCTACTCAAGTGACACCCATCACCAATCCCTAGTCTGAGCACTGGATACCAAACAGCAAGAACTGTCCCTGCTCTGCTTTGCCTTTCCCCCCAGCAGTGTCACCCCCCACCAGAAAGTCATTCCCTTGAAAGCAGATGTGTGTCTGTTTTGTTCACAACTGTATCCCCACACTTAGAACACTGCCTGGCATGTAGTAGGTGTCAATAAAATGTTTTTCATTAACGATGTCCCCGCTGTCTCACCCCCAGGCTACATGGCAACATCTCTAACTGTAGGGACAGCTCCACATCCCCTCCTCTGAAAGGCTCTCCTTGATGACACACATGTGCCCCCAGGCAGAGGATGTCGCCCCTCACCAGACTCCCAGGGGTTGGGCTGCCCATGGCCACGGTATAACCTAGCCCGTCCCGGCTGATACCACCCCCACAGCACCAGAGAACGGTAGGTGTGTGGCCACATTTCCTAAATAAAAAGAACATTTTTAATATAAAAACAACAAGGGCACCTGGGTGGCTCAGTGGGTTAAAGCCTCTGCCTTCGGCTCAGGTCATGATCTCAGGGTCCTGAGATCGAGCCCCGCATCGGGCTCTCTGCTCCACAGAGAGCCTGCTTCCTCCTCTCTCTCTGCCAGCTGCTCTGCCTACCTGTGATTTCTGTCCGTCATATAAATAAATAAAATCTTAAAAACAACAACAATAACACAGTGATGGAGATTAGCAATGTGTTAAGGAGGACCATAAGACAGGAGGTTTGAAATCAGAATGTCTGGACAAAATCCAGGCTGCAGGATCCCTGAAATCAACAGCCCTCCTTACCCAAATTCATGGCCATGGTCTCTCCCTTTACTGGCATCCCCACGCAACTGGGGGTCCCGCCAAGGTGGGAATCATGTCCCATTCATCATTTTATTCCCAGCACCGAGTCTACAGCAGCCCAGGAGAAACGCTGGGTGTATGAGTGAATGAATGAATGGAGTGAATATTTGAGTGAAGAAATGAACAACTTAGAAAACAGTTCTATTTCTAAGGCTCCCAGTGGAGGCTGGTTTGACTCCCATTGTCCCCAAAGGCACAGGGCATTGCTGTTTCGCATCACTAATGAACAATCTTGAAAGAGAAGCAAAAGGAGATAATGAATATGGCATCCCTTCCCTCTGGTTCACAGTCCACAAAGCACATCCACGAGCCTCTCACCAGCCCTGAAGGATTGCCGTTACTACCTCCTGGTCTGGAAGAGGAGACAGGCCCAAAGAGATGGAGCGATTTACAGAAGGCCACACCATGAGAGGTGAGAGACACAGCTGGGGCCCGGCCACCAGACAGCGCTGCCTCTCCAACTGGCCTGTGGTTACAATGGCCCATCAGGGAAGAGGCATTATAGTCCCACTGAATTCTTTGTTGGACAGTCCAGGGCAAGCGAAGTCGGACAGCACAAGAGGACAGACCCTGCCCAAGTTAGGGAGGCAAGTTTGCTCCTCCCTTCCCACAAGGGATCTTGGGGACCTGGCCTAGCTCTCCTCCCCCCACATCGGCACTGTTCCCTCTCTTCCTCTTAGCACGGTTCCCTTGCCCACAGCAACTTCTGAGCCATCCCTACATAGGCGCCTGCCCTGAATCATTGCATTTGCCTCAAAACTTTTTGGATATTAATGTCATTCTGCACTAATGAGTCCAGCCTGCTTGGTCCCAGCTGGAGCCTCGGATGTCTGCTGATTAATTGGTACAGAGCTCTTGATAGAGAGAGAGAGCACAAGCAGGGGAACTGGCAGGCAGAGGGAGAAGCAGGCTCCCCGCTGAGCAAGGAGCCCAATGCGGGACCCGATGCCAGCACCCAGGGATCATGACCTGAGCCGAAGGCAGACGCTTAACAACTGAGCCATCCAGGGGTCCCAAGAGTGAACACACTTCTACCTGAGTAGCAGTAAGGACTGGATGAGCTAATGAAGATGCACTGCTTGGCCTGGCACCCAGCAGGACCAAGCCCTCAATAATGGTAGACACCAGCACCATGTCCAGCAACAGTCAACTGGTCAAGCCTGCGGGATACCACACAGCCTCCAAAAAGGATGCACACGTGGCCCAGGGTATGCCTGTGTCAAAATGCCTCTGCACCATACCTCCTTGATGGATTCTTATCTCCAATTTGCGAAAGGGGTGGCCAAGCCTCAGAGAAGGGGCTGGCTTTGTCCCAGGTCACAGAGGAAGTAAACAACCATGCTGGGAATTGAAGGCAAGGAAGACCTGCCTCAGAATGCAGACACTTTCCTCTTTGCTACAGCTACAATTCCTACACATCGAATTTAAAAAATTAATTTATTAAAGTCTTGAGCCTGCAGGCATTTCACTGATTTCTGTCCATGTGATCATGATGTTCTACTGCCGCAGATAATCACTTTTAAGGCAGATATTAATGCCTGTCCTGTGCTTCCCACATGGCTGATGGGCCGATCAAAGGAACTAATAGCTGTGTGAGGGCTCTGGGAACAGGAAAGTGCTGGTGCATGTGGGCATTCTGGGACATGTGTGGCTTGGCTTAACATTAAATAGTCATTCATTCATTCATTCATTCACTCAACATTCCTTAAAGCCTAAAGGTACAAGTTCCAGGCTTAGAAGACACAGTGGTGAACGGAAGAGGTAATACCTTGCCTTTCTGCAGCTGACATCACCATGGAGGAAACAGACAGTAGGCAAGCATAAACAAGCATTACAGAAGAAAATAAAGCAGGATAAGGACACTGGGGAATGAGGCTCTTTTGCCAACGGTATCATGGAAGGTCTCTCTGGTGAGGAGGCACTGGAGGCTGAGATTTAAACAAAGTAAAGAGGTAAATCATGATTCCAAGGGGAAACTTTCCAGACAAAGGAAACAGCAAGTGCAGTGGCCCTGGGGCTGAAGCAGTCCTTTGGGGCTGAAGCAGTCCTTTGGTGTTCAAGAAACAGCAGGGCCAGTGTGGCTGGGGTAAGAGGAAGATGACAAAGGAAAGGGGTACAGTTGAGACAGCAGATGATGAGGGCCTTGCAGGCCATCATAAGAACTTCAGAATTTATACCGTTCAACTAGAAGAATCTAGCATATCACTTTCTCACTTGTATTATTTGCATGCCCTTTACCTTCCAACAATGTCCCATTTCTGACTAGATAAAACCAAACTCCTTAGCATGGCATTCAAGGCCTTTCAGAGTCCCAGCCCCCATATAACTTTCCAGCCTCCAGTCTCTTTGCTCCCTGCCCCACTTCTCAACCCTCCATCACTGAACCTCCATGCCTTTGCCCATGGAGTTCCCTGGCTTCACTCAGGCCAACACTTAAATACTCGGTGAGTACCCACCAGGTGCCAGGCACTATGGAGGTGCTGGGCAAACTATCGGGAACAAAACTGTCTCTGTCTCTGCTCTTCCAGCATCTAGCAGAGAAGACAAACCCTAACGGGGAAAGTGTGGGCACATGAGTAAGTGATTTCCATGAGCTCTGGAGCCATAGCTACAGCTAACAGGGCAGTTAGCTAGCTCCTCTAGGCTCTACCCAGCGTAGAGGAGGAGGTGGTCAGGGAGACCCAATAATGACTAGGAGTCAGTCCAAAGCAGAGGTGTGGAAAAGAATGACCCACCCCCGGCTCCCCCAGGGAGCAGCACATGGGACGTCTGCAAGAGGAAAAGGCAGGTCTCACACTACCCTTGGGGCCCACTCAGGACTTTATACTGAGGCCTGTACAGGGCTTGGCTGCCAAGGAAGCACTCCCGACTTCCCACCTACCATATCCTCTGCTGCCCCAGCTTCCTCTGAGGCACCTGAGCCGGCCGGGAATAGAGCTCGGCAAACAGGCAGTGCCTGCCTGGCTCAGTGCTGGGTAAACAGGACTCTGCCCAGCACCTGCGGCCTCCACTCAGCCCGCAGCTGCACAGGGATAAATATTTGCCAACAGCCCCATCTCGCCTAATGAGTGTTTGGGCATCCGCCAGGCAGCCTGGCCCAAGGGGGCCTGGCAGGGAGGGGGCCAGCTCTGTGGGACCCCAGCACCTCACTCCCTCGGGCCCTGCAGTGTAGGACCCAGACCCAGAAGGCCCACAGCCAAGGCAGCTCTGAAGGTCTTCACCAGCTTGTCAGTGGAATTTGGGCCTGAGGCCTGGAAGCCAAAGAAAGTGAATGACCCCAAGAAGGGTAGCCCAAGACCTGACCACAGAGTAGTAGTCAAGGCCCTCCACCCTCTTACTCATTCTCTTCCCCCTCCTCTGTCCAAATATAATAAATACATGCTAAGAATACATTACTTCTCTATCAGGTAGCTGGAGAGGGTAACTGTACACCTCCCTTTGTGCCTTTTGGATGTTTTTGCCTCGTGCATTATTATTAATGGTAGTCAAATTACAGGCAGTCAAATAAGGAAACAAAATTATAAAGTAATGTATGTTCAGAATTTTTAAACATCTAATTGTAAAGAAGAGTTACTACACTGACAGTAAATGTCCCTTGATTCTTTATTCCTACTTTCCAACTGAACTTCATTTTAATTTTGGTAAGATTTCATTTTTGTTTCAACACAAACAGCATCGTGCCACACATCCTGTTCTCCCCTACCAATATGGTATACCCCAGACACCTTTCCACACCCACATGTCCAGGGCCGCCTCATTCCTCTTAGCAGCAGCTGAAATTTATTCCATAGTTTGGATGTATTATGATTCATTTAGACAGTCCCCCTTTTTTTTTAATTTTTATTTTTTATAAACATATTTTTATCCCCAGGGGTACATGTCTGTGAATCGCCAGGTTTACACACTTCACAGCACTAACCATAGCACATACCCTCCCCAATGTCAATTACCCCACCCCCCCTTTCCCGACCCTCTCCCCCCAGCAACCCTCAGTTTGTTTTGTGAGACTAAGAGTCACTTATGGTTTGTCTCCCTCCCAATCCCATCTTGTTTCTTTTCTTCTTTTTCTACCCACCCTAGTCCCCCATGTTGCATCTCCACTTCCTCATATCATATGATAGGGATCAGGGATATCATATGATAGTTGTCTTTCTCTGATTGACTTGTTTCACTAAGCATGATACCCTCTAGTTCCATCCACGTCGTTGCGAATGGCAAGATTTCATTTCTTTTGATGGCTGCATAGTATTCCAGCGTGTATATATACCACATCTTCTTTATCCATTCATCTGTTGATGGACATCTAGGCTCTTTCCATAGTTTGGCTATTGTAGACATTGCTGCTATAAACATTCGGGTGCACGTGCCCCTTCGGATCACTATGTTTGTATCTTTAGGGTAAATACCCAGTAGTGTAATTGCTGGGTCATAGGGTAGTTCTATTTTCAACTTTTTGAGGAACCTCCACGCTGTTTTCCAGAGTGGTTGCACCAGCTTGCATTCCCACCAACAGTGTAGGAGGGTTCCCCTTTCTCCACATCCTCGCCAGCATCCGTCATTTCCTGACTTGTTAATTTTAGCCATTCTGACTGGCGTGAGGTGATATCTCATTGTGGTTTTAATTTGTATTTCCCTGATGCCGAGTGATGTGGAGCACTTTTTCATGTGTCTGTTGGCCATCTGGATGTCTTCTTTGCAGAAATGTCTGTTCATGTCCTCTGCCCATTTCTTGATTGGATTATTTGTTCTTTGGGTGTTGAGTTTGATAAGTTCTTTATAGATT